>PVIY010026147.1:0-35775 GCA_004026745.1 Myrmecophaga tridactyla
TGTGTGTGTGTGAGAAAGAGAGAGAGAGAGAGAGAGAGGAGAGGAGAGGAGAGGACTCAAAGATGCAGGCTGGCAAGAGACAGGTTACTAGCCAAGTCACCATTCTTCTACTTTTGCAGCAGGTCTTCTTCTTTCATGAGATGCCCTCCCCATCCCCATCCCCCCCTACCAGCATAGCCTGACTCATCTTCCAAAGAATTGTCAATTGTCCGTGACTCTGGGTTGCTATGTTTCTAAGAAAGAGGGAAGATGAGGCTTGTTTTCATACTGCCAGCACAGAGAACTGGTAATAGTAGCTGCGCCCAGCCCCTGAACCTCCCCCGCCCCCCCCCCCAAAAAAAATCAGCAAATGGTGCTGCAATAATGGGATAGTCACATGGAAAAAGAATGAAATGTGACTCATAGTATACAAAAAAGTATCCTACCGTACTAAATTGAAAAGTTACTGTCAGTAATAATTTTTCAGAAAGTTGCAGTGGGAACTCTCCATGGAATTGTTTATTGTTTTAATATTACAACAGAAAAATAGTGGCTTTGCTCTATCATTTATTGTTATTTTTTTTAATCTGCAATAAGGTGAGAAAAAAATACCCATGTGTATAAATGGGGTTTCTGTGCTTTAAAAGCAAATCTTCCAAATATTGATATTGTTGCATTTCTAAATGGCTCATAACACTGATCAATACTTTAAGCAATCTGGTCTCATTTCTCTAAATTTTATACCTTTGAAGGGAGGTTTGAATAGTCCACAAATTAGAGAGCAATGCCATCTTTCTCTCAAACTGAGACTTCTTTTCACATAAAAGTTCAGTTCATCATGTCTATCTACAGTCAGCAGAAGTTATAAATAACTTCCAGGATTGTGTGGGAAATTGCTGTGATGCAATGGTAGCTTTCAAATACACTACCAGGCAGGTTGTCAAAGAAGAGAAAGGCCCATAGGCCAAACTACGATATATTGAGCCTCTGGTGTTTTAAAATCAATTGAAAACAGATGGCGAGAAAGCAAAGGGAGAACCCTGGTTCAGTTAACACACTGAAGGTGAGAAGCAAGCAGGATTAAAAGCATGTATTTCAACCAAGATTCAGCTATTTGGAAATATTTTGATTGCCTCATCTTTAAATTAGGTATTTTTTCTCTTTCCTTTTTTTTTACAAAATCATTTTATTAACTGTGAGTAGAAAGACGTAGAGAATAGGGATTGGGTATAAATTATAAGGGTGCTCAGCAAATGAATATGTTATTATTGTTGTTATTACTAATAACAGGAATCCTCTAAAAGCCCATCATAGAATAAGTTACTCAGATTCACTCACTCACCCACTTACCCATTATTTATTATTTACTCTTTGCCAGGATTAATGAGGATACAGTAATGAGGATACAGCAGTGCACAAAACAGCAAATATCCTTGCCTTTATGGTGCCTCCATTCTGGTAGGGATGGGGGTGGGGGACAAAACAAAATTTTAAAGACATGATTAAATTGTCTACTATATAAGACGGTTATAAAATAACCGAGGAAGAAAATAAAGCAAGGAAAGCTGGTTGGAGAATACCCAGCAGAACAGGGGTTGTCACAAGAGTAGCCTCATTGCTAAGGTTATAACTTGAGCAAAGAGTGAGCCCTAAAGATATCGGGGCAAATAAAAATGTCAGAGTATTTTGTATAAAGAAGAGATCCAATTCTAGAAATAATCCAAGCTTTCAGGATTTGCTAACAGATTGGATATAGATGTGATCACAGCAAGTGCAGATGCCATGAGGTGAAAGCATTCTTCAATTCTTGGAGAAACCAAAGGAATGCATTTTAGCCGAAGCAGAGGCCAAGAGGAAGAGCATTAGGAGAGGAAGCCAGAGAGGTCATGGGAGGGCTGGATGGGTAGGGCATTGCAGGCAATTTTAAGAATGTGGCTTTTATTCTAAAACAGGGATTTTAGATTTAAAAACCTTTTGCAGGGTTTTAAAGCAGAAGAGTGACAAGAGCTGATTTATAGTTTAAAGTGAACCCTTTGGTAGCCTTATTAACAATAGAGTGGAGTGGGTTGAGTGAAAGAAGGAAAACCAGTTTGGAGGGTGTTGTAATAATCCAGGTGAGAGAAGTTGGAAGCTTTGTGCAGGGTGGTAACAGTGGGGGTGTTAGGAAGATGTCAGAGCCTGGATATAATTTATTTTCATTAGGAGATTGGATATAAGGTGCAAAGAAAAAAGAACAGTCCAGGATGCATTCACTGTTTTTTGTTCTGAGCAACTGGTTGTATGCAAAATTCTGTTTGGGTTTTGTTAATCTTGAGGGAAGGTGTCACCATAGGCCCTTGGCTATATGATGATAGGATTCAGGGGAGAGTGGTGAGAGCAGAAAGACATTTGAGAGTTGTCAATGACTGGATGGAATTTCAAGCCATGAGCTAGGATAAAACCACCCAGGTAGTAAAAGTAGTTACACAGGTCAAAGGACTGAGTTGGGAGGCACTTGAGCATGACAAGATCTGAGAGAATCCGAAGGACCAGCAAAGGAAAATGAGTAGGAATAACAGTGAGTTGGGAGGAAACTCAGGAGCCAAGTAAAGAACTATTTTAAATGATTTTTCTGATTGAGCAAATGAAATGAAAACTGAGACCTGATCCCCAGATTGAGCAATATGGAGGTTGCTGGAGATCTTGCTATGGGTATGGTTCATTGGAGTAGCAAAAGTTAGGAGGAGAGCGGGTAGGAGGAGCAAAGCAATGGGGCAAATTCTGGAAGGAAATATGGGGTTTAGAGAATTGAGTGTGTGTGTGTGTTAAAATATCTTAATGTGGAAGAAACAACAGATGTTTGTAAGATAATAGAAATGATCCAGAGAGGGGAAATTGATGGAGCAGGGAAAAGAAAAGGATTTGAGGAGTGGCTTTCTTCAGTAGGCTAGATTAATGTGTCCTGATGCGTAATTGAGTGTCTGGCTTTAGTTAAGAATGCAAGTAGTTCCTTCATAACAGCAGAACAGAGCCCACAAGGGTTTATGCTATAGATAGGTAAACGTGATGGGGGCGCCTGCGAGGCTCTCTTCCTAGGCTTCAGTTTTTTCAAAAAGTAAGAAGCACAGCCATCAGCTGAGAATGATGAAGGAGCAGATTTGAATTCTTGAGGAGGGAGAAATTTATATAAAGAGACGTTAGGAGGCCTCTAGGAGAATGGATTAGTCATGTCCTCCTAAATATCCCAGCACAGAGCAGTTAGGCACTTTAAGGTTGGTCAAAGCTGAACTGCAGTTCTCCCTTTTAGCATCTCTCTTCTACCTCTTCTGCGTCTTGAGGAATCCAGCTGAATTATTGTCCCTTTCCCTCTCTAAACTATATTGCTTGTACTTTTGTGGTTTACCCACTGTCCTGGTTTCCAATTGTATGCACTTTCTGAATAATTCATGTTGACCGAGGTGATTATGTTTCGCTAAACTTGGATTTATAACTTGTTTTTTTTTTTTTTTTAAGTGAAGAGGCAGCCAATTCAATGGGAGAAAATATTTGGAAATCATGTATCAGATAAAGATTTGATATCCTGTTAACATAAATAAATTATACAACGCAATAACAAAAGGACAAGCAACCCAATTATAAAATGGGTAAAGATATAAATAGACATTTTCCTGAAGAGCAAATACAGATGGCTAAAAAGCGCATGAAGAGATGCTCATTTTCATTAGCTACAAAGGAAATGCAGATCAAGACTACAATGTATACCACCTCATACCTATAAAATGGCTGCTATTAAACAGGAAACTACAAATGTTAGAGAAGATATGGAAAAATTGGGACACATATACTTTGCTGGTGGGAATGTATAATGGTACAGTTGCTATGGAAGACAGTTTGGTGGTTCCCTAGAAAGCTAAATATCGAGTTGCCCTATGACCAGGCAATACCACTACTTAGTATATACCCAAAAGAGCTGAAAGCTGTGACACAAACAGACATCTGCACAGCAAGGCTCACAGCAGCATTATTCACAGTTGCCAAAAATGGAAACAATGCAAATGCCCATCAGCAGATGAGTGGATTAACAAAATGTGGTATATACATACAATGGAATATCATGCAGCAGTAAGACAAGCACATGACACAATGGATGATGAGCCTTGAGGACATAATACTGAGTGAAATAAGCCAGACACAAAAGGATAGATACTGTATGAGTCCACTTTTATGACCTTTTATAAAGATAAACTCTGAGGTTTATAATACAGAATATAGGAGACCTAGAGACACATGGAAGCTAGAGATGGGTGAATGGTTAGCTAATAAGGTTGAACTTAAATGTAAGGGAATGGATAGAATGAAGACAGTTCATTAGTGGGTTTATAAGTAATACTGCCATACTGAGGATGAACATGAGTGAAAGGGATTGTATAGAACTAGGTATCCCACCAATTAACACTATAAATGTAAATATGTTCTTGCATGAACTACTTCAAAAAAAAAGGTACGAATCTTGTACAAAGAGTAAATAATATTGGGGTATAGAGGTAAAACTATTGCAGGCTATGGTTTATCTTTAACAGGAAAACAGGAAGAGTTCCACATCAATACCAGGGGTAAATAATTGAGGGGCTTGGGGTGGGGAAAGACAAGAGTTAAGGGGAAGTTTGGATTCTCTGTTTGGTGAGGATGTGTTTATTGGTTATTTTTCTCTTGGGAGCAGTAGATATTGTCTAAAACTGAAGGTGTTGATGATTGTATAATTAAGTGAGTATAATGTGAGACATGGATGTAGACTTTGTACATTATACATGATACCCAATGGATGGAGGTGGCTGAAGTAGAAGGCAAACTGTGGTGTACACATATGATCGAATATTGTGACGCTACAGAAAGGAATAAAGTCATGAGGCATACAGCGATGTGAATGAACCTGGGGGACATTATGTGATGCAAAATAAGCCAGGAACAAAAGACCAAATATTGTACAGTGGCATTTAGAAAATATTTATAAGAAAATTGGGGCCTAGATTGTAAGCCCTTATAGCAGCACATTTAGTCCGGAGCTGTAATTGCTATTTCTTAATTTTTGAGAGCCTGTACTATATATATATTATTTATATAACCTGGTATTTCACTGAAACTTTGGGTACCTGTGTGACACCTAAGACTCAGAGTTTGAGTTCTGCAGGTCTGAAAGTCAGCATTGCCACATACAATAACTGTTAAAGAAATTGAAAAAGAGATCAGGTTTCAATTAGAGGTAAGGATGAAGGTGATCAGGTAAGGACTAAGGTAAATCAGAATACAGGGAGGGGTAAAGAGGACACTGTTGTTGTTTTAGAATTTCACCTACTCTATGAGACCAAAGGAATAGAGGTTTATTTCCAAAACGTAAATTTTCTGTAGCACATAATCTAACTCAGCCTGTTTGGATAGATCATTTAAACAACTGAAAGACACAGAGCCCAGAATGGGAATGAGGGCTTGTAACTCTTTATAGCTTAATATAATGCCCAGATACATCCCAGAGTATGTTGAGCAGATAATCAAAAAATATTGGCAAAGTTCCTTGAGGGATGGGAGAAAAAATCTGGGACTATTAATCTACCCCCAGGGAAACCCTTGATACTGTCTCAAACATTAGGGACTCTTAAGTCAGTAAACCAAGCCTTTGATCATGAGGCTTGCTCATATGAAGCTTATTTATGTAGCAGAGAAGCTTAGCCTACCTATAGGTATGCCTAGGAGTTACTTCCAGAGGACCTCTTTTGTTGCTCAGATGTAGCCTCTTTCTCTCAAAGCCCAACTCTGCAAGTAAAATCATTTCTCTCCCACTACATAGGACATCATATCCAGGGGTGAAAGTCTCCCTGGCAACAGGAATGAGCCTGTTCCTGGCACCATGGGATCGACAACACCTTTTTGACCAAAAGGGTGAAAAGAATTGTAGCAAATAGGATATCAGTGGCTGAGAGAGTTTATAGTCAAGAGGCTATTCTTTTACTACCTTCAGCTAGATATTGCTATTTACCATGGTTTGCCAAACCCCAACCAAAACCATTCCTGCCAACCCTTAAGAACACCTAGTGCTCTATGTGAGATTCTACAAAAGTTCCATGTACTGTGATTACTTTCAAAAACCTACAACTTTCAGATGGGTTCTTACCAGAAAGTCCTGAAATGCAGAGGGGCCAGCCTCTCCAGAACATCAAAGAGTTCCATCCCCCTAACACATATTATCCACAGCCCTTTCCTACACGAAAAGGTTATACCCCTGAAGGTTGGGAGAAAGGTCAAAGGAGAAGGTGGAGTTATAACAGGGAAGATAAATTTAACCAATGAGTATGACTGCTGAATCATTATATTGATATTTCTTTTAGTCTCCAGTGTCTGGAACAGCTAGAAGGAAAAACCTAAAATTGTGAAATTGTAACCCATACCAAACTCTGAAATCTGTTCTATAACTAATTGTTTACAATGTGCTTTGAAATTTATTGCTTTTTCATATATATGTTATTTTTCACAATAAAAAAAGAAGAGAGAGAGAGACAAGGGACCAGGCTAAAATTACAGCTAGGCTTTTGTGGGGAGAAGAAAGTAGAGAGAGAAGCCAAGAAAAATCTGGTTCCCTGGTGTTTGGAAATTTCACTAAAAACCCCATACAGGGAATACTTTATTCATCAACTCCATAGTGAAGACAGGAAAAGCATTCCCTCAGGGGGTTATAAAACTTGCTGCAAACCTTTCAGACACTCAAATTCAGATAGGTGATTAAAAGGCACTTTTTACAATTGAATGCTGCTCTTTATTTTTAGCTATGCTATTCAGTATTTCTTCAAATTAACATAAAACAACATTGGCCAGCTCCTTGAGCCAATAGGTGGGGAAAGAAATCACTGCTCTCTCTTTTTTTTTTTTTTTTTAGTATACCTTCTTAGATTGCAGAAAAAAAGGATAATTATGTATAGAAGTATATTATAGTGCAATCTCCACATTAAAAAAAAACAACATTCCGAACAACAATATCAAAACGATCTGTTTGCTTCTCAATCAAGTTTGTGCTTTGGAATTAGGGGTGATTACAAGTAAATGTAACCATTATGTCAATAAAGCAATATACGGCTTCTAGCCATAAAACTGGTTATTCTAATTACAGAGTTCCCTAAATTGACAAGGAGGATATGTCTTTTGGGGAAGGTGTGTTTTCCCTTCATAAGTTTTTGTTTGAAGATGGATAGGAAAGAGAGGGAGCAGAGGAGCCACTAAAAATGGGAACATTTTCCCATTTTTAGTTTTATTAACTTAGCAGGAAAGAAACATCTCATGGCTATTGCAGAACTGTCAATAAGATGAGAAAAGCTACCCACGAGAATTTTTTATGGCAAGCTAAATTGAATCCCTAAATTTCCATTGCTGGTATTTGACTCCAAGCTCAAAGATTTAGTGTGAGTTGAAAAAAGTGTTTTATTAATGCTTTGAAATAAAAATCAAAAGCAGATCAAAGATCAATAATAACTAAGAGTTAAAGTGAAATGGATACAAGAAGTTAGGTAAAAGTCAAGGAATTGTGAACTAGAAATCAGAAGTCCTCAGTTTGATTCCTGATTTTGCCATTAACCAGAAACTTTAACCTGCCACTTGTGAGTTCCCAGACTTCCTATATGAAAATAAAGACTTGAGTGTGTATCCTACTAAAGATTCTTCTGCTACTAAAAGTAATTTATGAACTTAAAACTTTATTAAGTTGTATCATCCATCAATATAAAATGACAAAATTTGTTTATCTGATGCTTTCCATTGTTTAATTTTTAATGAAAATAGGTCTTTAGTTTTTGATTATAAGATTAATATATTCTCTTTAAAATAAAGTATAGATTCCCAGTGCCTGCCCATGCCAAAAAAATAAAAAACAAATAATAAAGTATAGAAAAGAAGAAAGTAGGAAACAACTACAGGTAACCCCATCACTCGCTATTATCATTTTGCTATCTGTAAGTCTTTTGCATAAAAGTTGTAATTGTGAGTGGAATATGTTTGTGATATCTTAACTAGTTATTTATTAATATAGGAAATTTATATATTAAAATATTCATTTGATGGGGGATGCCTTTGTTGATCAAGTTAATATACTTGTTTTCTTCATGTAGAAAATTGTTTTATTTGCAAATAAAAATTATTTAACAAACAATTATTTAACAAATTTTTAGCCCCTATTATATGACTCCTCCTTTCATTAATTATATTTCATATTCTTAAAAAAGCATTTTTAAACAATTCCTTTTGCTAGTATTTCTAGAAAAATATAATAAAGTTGAGAGTAAAACTCCCTACTTTTAGTTGGAAGGTTTTTAAAAAAATGTTAAAGAATTTTATTGGGAAGGAAAGAAAAATGTAAAAAAAGTATTTGATAACTTTTCAGAATCTATCAAGATGATCACAAGGTATTTTTTCCTTGATCTATTTTTGGGAGAAACTATAGAATGGTAAATGGTTACAAGTTTACCATTCTAAAGCCATAAAAATTTCCAAACTAAGGCATCCAGGGAAAGATACCTTGACTCAAGAAAGGCCAATGGGTCCACAGCACGTCTGTCAGCTGGGAAGGCACATGGCTGGTGTCTGCTGGTCCTTTGGCTTCTGGTTTCAAACAGCTTCCCAGGGGGTGTTTTTTCTTCTGCGTCTCAAAACATATGTCTGTGTCAGCTCTCAGCTTTTTCCAAAATGGTTTCCTCTTAAAGGACTCCAGTAGGTGGATTAAAATCCACCTTGAATTGGTGGCGATACATCTCCATGGGAACCACCTAGTCAAAAGGTCCCACCCAACTATATTACATCTCCATGGAAATAACTTAATCAAAAAGCTCCCACTCTATAATATTGATTCTTGGTTAAAGAGCAGGACTTTTCTGGGATAAACAACAGTTTCAAAGCAGCACGGTCGTATAATAGTAGAATTGTAATACAGCACTAGATTAAAAATTTTAACATTTTATTAACAATTTTTGCTCTTAAATTTAAATCAAAATTGTCCTGATTTGGTCAAGTTTTTGTTTCAAGGGTGCATTAAATTTATATGAAGGAGTATGAAGCTTTCCTACTTCCTCTGTGTTCATAGAAATAAACTCTTCCTTGAAGTCTGAAGGAATTCTCCTGTAACACTTTTCATTTATTTAGGTTATTTAACGAATTGGCCAGGGCTTTCTTTTATTGTTAATTGGTTTTAAGACAATTTAGTTCCCTTTATTTTTCCATGAACAAAAGTCTTTTAAACAAATTCTCAAACTTATAAGCATGGAGCTGAATACATTATATAATTTTAATAACTTCCATGGGAACTCAAAATGCAGGAGAATTACCTGAAGATAATAGAGTTTATAATATTTTAAATAAATTTATAATTCTCTTGACACTATAGTTAGTTATTTTTTAAGATTTTCATCTCTTTTCTGGGATAAATTTTTTAATAAAGACTATGTCTAACTTATGATTTACATGCTGATGCCTCCTGCCATATTTTTAAAAAATAGATCCCATTGTATTCATTTTCCTTGTATTCATTTTTCAATAAAGTCAAGACTATTTCTCCTCCAAGTAGCATGAACAGATTATTCATTGTTCCCTTTTCTGTTTACCTGGCTACAGTTTAAATTCATCCTTAGAATTTAAATATAAATTCAATTATGCTGCACTTGAGGCAGGTAAGGAAAAAACTTTGGCCTTAGGAAACTTTGCTTCTAAATGTTACTCTCTACATATGTGCTGGGAAAAAATGCACCAGATTTCAGTTCTAGTGTGTTGTGTGAATTCTTTATTTCATTGTCTGTGCTTGGATCTGTGTGTTGGAGAGGAGGTGGGTTGAGGAGGGGTACCTCTTTGATTCTGGATTATTCTCTTACTTTAGCCTGGTAGTAAGAAGTCAGGTTAGAGAAAAGCTCCAGGGCCTAAGAACTTTTAGTTTGGTGAGGCTACATTTTTTTTTCCTTTCTCTTGCTTAACCATCTTTGCATCTGAAAATTTTTTTTGCTCCTTTTAAGAAGAGTGATACTATTAAATAAACATTAACATACTGAGGAATGGCTCTGCATTTTTCTGCAATTTGCATTTGCAGAAAAATATAGGCAGAATCCAATTTCTCCCAAGGCTTCCCTATGCATCAGCCTGTTCTCTGATTACTCACTATTATTGGGAATTTCTTTAGTTACTTCTCCGAAGACTTGCACCGTTTTCAAGAGAAGTTTCACATTAATTTTTGATGTTTTTCATTGCACTGATTCGTGTTTACTGTATTTGCCAGTAATTCCTTTGAGAAGTTTTTGATATATGGTTGGCAGACTTTTTTAGTTTCAGAACTGATAAATATTTTTTTCTCATTTTTATTTCTCTTGGTTATATCTGTCAGTTTCTAGGAGGAAGTCTTTATAAGGGGTTCTCATAAGATATCTCCTATTTTTTTTCTTTCAAATGAAAATAAGTGAGTAAAACATTTATAGGGCGCTTGTTTATTTGAATTGAGAGACAGCATCTCATGCAACAGTTATCAAAGTTGTTCCTCAGATCCCAGTTTCATAGCATATTAATAGGACTTAAAAGAAAAAAGATTTCCATAGTCAAAAATTTGAGTAACACAAACAAAATTAAACATAATTCTTTACTGAAGGATTTTTCAGCATCTTTAATATGCAAAAAAGCATTGTGACTCTACAAGGCAGACATAATAGTGTTTTTCAGAACTTATATGAATTCAGTAACTTCTTTGTCTATAAAGCATTACAAAGGAAAAATATGTTTGTAGAAAAGACCTTGTAAAATACTACTATGGCAGCATCATTTCCTAATTGTAAGAAAAGTGGTTAAGAAAAATGGGGAAGTCTTTTGAATGTCAGTCTTGCAAACTCAATCATAAAAACACTCCCTTTTTATCCTTCCTTCCTCTCTGCATCCCTCTTTCCATTCATCTCTCTACCCCTCCTTCCAACCATCAATCCATCCGTCCCTCCATCAACCTATCTATCCCTCCCTCCTTCCATCTCTACATCCCACCCTATTTCCCTCCCTCCCTCCCTTTATGCAGTACATGCTTAAGTGCTCTCTATCTGCAATACAAAACTGCCCATTTGACTCATAATTTCATATATGTATGAAGGGAATCTTGAATATGAGAGAAATAATATTTGCATCTCCTACTTTCCTGGAATATTATGATAATTGAATGAGGCAATGTATGTAAAGTGCTGTAAAAACCATGATGTCCTGCACTGAAACCGATAGACCCCCAATTTTCGGATATGCTGTTGTAACACACTGGTGTTTTGAGATTGTTTGTGAAATGTGTTGCAAGTAATTTGTTCCTAATATTTCCAAGGTTGTGATATTGCATAGTTTTCCTTTAAAAGATAAATCATACTGGTTTCCAGGTTATCCTTGTAATAGCATCACTGTCACTCATTTGAGTTCTGACTTGGTCTTTTGAGGGGGAGAGAAAGGAAAATTGTTCTAGCTAATGTGTTGGAAATTGTACAAGGAGTGGACTGTCTCTGCCATTGCTCTTTGGCATGTGAGGTCCAGCACCTAAAGATCAGCAAGGAAGCAGCAGACCGGGCACCTTGGGAGAGTGAATATTCAGAGTTTCGAAAATCAAGAGCACCTTTGAAAGTGTATGATGTGAGGACTTGCCATGTTGCTGAGGCATGGGTTTGACTCCTGCCAGTACTGTGGCAGGGATAATAGACGGGAAGGAATAATATCCGTCTGAGAGGGATACTCAGACGGGATAATAGGGAATGAGTCATTTGCTAGTCACTGAGCTTAGTGGCTCTTGGCAGAAATATGACTT
The DNA here is from genome assembly GCA_004026745.1 of Myrmecophaga tridactyla. NCBI lineage: Eukaryota > Metazoa > Chordata > Mammalia > Pilosa > Myrmecophagidae > Myrmecophaga > Myrmecophaga tridactyla. Next base: position 11,792 of record PVIY010026147.1, read on the forward strand.
GAGAAAAAGTCCTAGCGTTATGCAGATATTCCTATGACGAACATGTGAAGAAGGCAGTACTTCAACCTACCCAAATTTTGCTGTGAAGAGAGTAGCAAAATTTTAAGAAGCTTTTTTGTTTGCATAAGATGATACTGACAGAAACCAAGCATTGCCACTGTGCCAGAGTAGATTTTTCTTCTTGAGCTGAAGAATTTCACATAGGGAAAGAGTTACCCCCTGCTGGAACTAATGTTCAGTGCAAATGAAATCGGAACACACTGGAAATGGATGTGAACACACATAACCAAGAAGGAAAAGCCAAGCTCAGCATTTAAAGGTAAATGGGTGGCACGGATTTTCTACTTAGTTGCAATGAAGCAGATTTTGTGGTAAGAGCAGACTCACTCTGCCCTTGTACTAACTTACAGGCATCTAGCAGCAAGTACGAACACGTCCCTGGATATTGGCAGCCCAGTACATAAAATTGTGACATGGCACAACGCCTTCTAGACAGATTTCATTAGGACACACTCTCTTGTAGACAGCACCAGAAACACAAAGCAAAGGTGACTTTTGTGTGATGCTACTCCACACTGCATTTCTCCTTACTTATTTCAATTGGCAGATATTCTTTGAGATGCATAAAAATATCGAAAATATGATAGGGTCTTGTTATTCAATCATACTCTTTGTAAAACATTTTGCCAACAAAGCACCTTTTACCTATCTCTACCAAGTGTTGCTGATTTTTATAGGTTGAACTGTTTGGGGAGTATGCCCTGCCAATTGATGCTTTAGAATTCAACAAATTTTGTTCCTGGAAACAAACAATCATCGGTTTCAGCATCTCAGGAAGATCCTATTTAATGCATATTGTGCTCTGTTAGTAGAACTGTATTGAGAGCAATATAAAATTAATTACTGTTAATATATAATGTGAATAGGGTTTTATAGTTCATAGAATGCTTTTCTCATACCTACTCTCAATATTTTTGTAGTAGAAAGAGTGCAGAGTGATATGCATGGATTCAGGTATCTTGATTGGGGCTCTGCTGTGAGGTGTGCTGAGATCTGCTGGAAGCTGGGAAGTGGGCTGGAGAGGAGCAGACCCAGACTTGGCTGTCCAAGCCAGCCCAGTGCAGGGTGGTCACTTGGTGACTGCAGTGACCAGAGCACTGACACCACCTCATTCCGAACTCCGTATGTGTGCACACCAGACCACATAGTCCTACAGGTGGGACATGGCAGGTGTGAGTCATTTTGTGGTTGGAAAGTTGAAAGCCAAATAGCCAGGAGGCAAACCCAACCCTGGAGGTGTGTCCCTTATCACGAGGTACAGGAGTAGACTCTAGGCACAATGTAAGGGACTGGTGAGGAACAACATAGGGTCACAGGACTCAGACAAATTGCCTTAAGTCTCAGGAAGAGTTCAAGTCCTGGAGGGAAACCTAGAAGTTAGGTAGAGATACAGGGCAGAAAATGGAGTGGGAACCCGCATTTCAGAGAGCAATCAGGTCCCATGTTTAGAGAGATCCACCACCGGGGTTAGACCTTAGCAAAATGCTTTCTGGCTTTGGTTGTTTGAGTAAGCAATGCTAGAGCCCAGTGGTTAGAGCCACACCCAATAGAAGAGTGTCTTGAAGATAAGACCTGACCAGGTTGAAGGTCAGAGGCTGCATATGTGCCCATTAGGCTCTCCCAGAAAATCTCAGGGCAAAAAAACACGTCACTGAAATACCTCATTCCTCTCAGGGCTGGCCAAGAAACTGAAGCTCTATGTGGGAATCACTGGAGGAGTCTCAAATGGGCGTTTGGAACTGTGACTTGAATTGACAATGTGAGACTGTCTTGGCAATGGACTTAGCACTTCCTGTGATGACCCTACCCACATCCATACATGGGAAATAGAGGGAAGGAAAACAAGGTGAGTCCCATTTAAATAATAATCCTAGGTCTGGAATGTAAAGTTCGAGGTAAAGTTAAGTTGATTTTCTGAGAAGCTTCCAGGTATTTTGCTAGATGATTAAGCATAAGAGCAGTTTGGTGTGCAGATTAGGCCAGACCAGCAGTTGGGTCCCTACTGTCTCTCTTTCCTTTGATTTCTTTTTTGCCACCACGACTCTTGCCCCTTTGAACCAGCTCTTAGTGAAGGAGGAAAATGATTGAAATTTCTTCAACAACAATTTTTGGTAAGAGGAGGAGGGGGATGGGAAGAAAACCATGAACCTATAACTGAGAGAGGAAGAAGTGTCCTTTGACACTTTGGTTCCCTTTGGTTCCCAACTCCTGGCTACCTGGATGCTTCTAATAATGTCAGTGTTTGTGACTCACCTGAGAACATTGTTGTTAGAATCTCTGGGTGTGAGGCCCCACTATTGGCAGTGTTTTGTTTTGTTTTGTTTTAAAGCTCCTCAGTTGATTAAAATATGCAGTCAATGTTGAGAACTAGTGACTTCTGTCAGTAGGCTATTCCCAGGAAGCCAAAGGTATGTAAGGGCTGTAAACTGGACACAAACAACCCACTTTCTAGTTATCATATAAATGGCATTTTTTTCAGAAGTCCTTTTGTTAGTGTTTCACTTAGCTGCTACATTTATATGATTTTTATTGAGAAGCTTTCCTGACAAGTAAGTTCTAATGGAATGCTAGTCCCATGGACTGCTCCTAGGCTGAGAGGATAGAGAAAGATTGGTTTTATGGTAAAATGAGTTTGAGAAATTGTGTGAAACAAAATTATCTGGATTTCTTTCTCTTCCTTTCCCTTGCCCTCCCCTTCCTCCTCTTGTTCTCCCCCTGATTCTTTTCTTCTTTGGAAGGTAGCAGAATACTTATAACCTGGAAGAAGGGATGAAAGTTGCTATTTGGAGGGTGAACTCTTTCTGCCTGTGGCTGCCTCCTTCAAGTTTGCCGACTTCCAATCTCTGGAGTGGCTCTCAATCACAATTTTGTTCTTAGTTTTTTTTCTATGATTATTCAATCAATAACTCAGTGAATAGCTCTTAAGGTTTTTTTCATGTTGCTCAGTTAATAGCTCACTGTGGCTTTCTGAGGAAGGATCTGCAGTAATGTGACCTTCTGAGAGATGCGCCGCCTCCTTTTGCTGTGTTTACCCTAGAAATGACCAGGGCTACATAAAGATGAAAGTATAAACAGATGCACCTGTGTAAATACATATGTCTCAGAGATGGAAGTGGGGGACAAATCTGTCTTTCACACATGGCAGCAGTTGATGATTTCTGAGAATGCTCTAATTCTGCAGGTTGACCCTATAAACCTGAATATGATTTTCCTAAGCTTGAAATAATTTCCCTCTGAATATTCTAGTACAATAAATACATTCCTTAATGGGCAATAATTAAAGATTTGTCCCAGTTAGATACAGAGGAGTATTAATGTGACTTGCTTTCTTCATGGTATTCCTTAGAACACCATTTGGAAAATCAAACATGAAGAGGCTGGTGAAGGCTGGTGTAACTGGAGATAGTGGAGGTCTTCATTTCCTGGCAGATTTTCCACATGTAAGAACCACTCTCCCTCTCTTCTCTCTCTCTGTGTCCAGAACAATCTTATTTAGATGCCATCAACTAAGAAAATGTAAGAAAATATTTGATAAAGGACCCTGACAATGACCGTAATTTCTCATGTTCCATATAACTTCAGTAGAAGAGAATTTTCAGCCCTATTCCACCATGAACCACTAAGCAGTTAAGGCTGTCATTATTTCCATTTTCTCAAAGGAGTGAATAATAAGACTTGATCGCTAATCAGCGGAAAGGAGAAGAGGGACTGAGGAAGAGCTGAAAAATATGCCACATTCTTTTATGAGAACCTGGGAAGAATGAGGAAGAAATAAATTCTTCTTTCTGTATTGTACAGGCCTTCAATTAATGCTATCTCTAGTGAAGCATTTACATATCTGCTCTGGGTGAATAGGCACAAAAAGCTGATCAAAAATAATTTGTTCAGAATAATAAAGTTGTTAGGACAATGTATTATTTATGATCAAATGAAAATTTTGTTATTATCTTTATTGTTGATGCTGCAGCAATATACGTTAGAAATATTTTAGAATTTTTAATGCTATGTGTGAACCCCCAGTTTTTTAAAATTTTCATGTAGATTTCTATAATTTCATTCATTTAAAAATCATGTGCATTTAAAAATGTCTAATTTTTAAGCTAATTTTGCTCTCTCTACTTGTTTTCACCAGTTTGATTTCAACTTTGTCATCTCTGATTGTGACAATCAACCCAAGTGGAAGAGTTTAATAGAATTCTTATCATCATCATCATCATCATTGTCATTATATCCTGATGATTGTCATAGCTTGAAAATAAAAGGCCTTTTATATTCTGTATAAAATTATGTCAATGTTGATAGCTTTTTATTATTTTTTTATAACCTAATTAATATAAAAATAGTATTTTATTCAACCACCAGAGGGAGCCCCCAAATCTACAGATTCTAGACAGGAATATTAAGTAGAAAATTTTGTTTTATTGTTGGAAATCAAAAGTTTGATCAAATTATATATGATTGTATTGGAGATCACACATCAGGTCTTTTGTATTCATCACCTAAAATCTTGTCCTAATAAGGATGCCATCTAATTTTAATTAATAATTATTAAATAATAGTCAATGGTTTTATTTCCCCCCTAGAAGAACCCAATGTTTCAGATGTTTTTTCTCCACAAATATTATGTGGGTGTGGAATGGGAAAGGAAATCATCTAACTGTTTCCTGTAGGCAGGCCCCTACAGAGCTGGCTTTCTCCAGTAAAGAAGGATCCTGGATCTCCCAGAAATAACCCCTTTTCAATGTCCAGTATCTTGTAAACAAGACTCTAAGCCACATTTCCCTGCAGCTTGCCAGATCTCCTTTAGTCGGACAATTCTTGGGAAGGAAAGTTTCTGGGAGCATGTTGGCATTTATTTATTTCATTTGTACCTTATTCTAAAGCTTACCAAGTTTTCTCATCCAGTAACTCATTGTTTCTTGTATCAATGTATAGAAATAGTATGATAAGTATAACGCTAATTCATGGCTGAAAATTGTTGTTCACAGAAGTTCAGCGAATTACCCAAGGCCAAGATGAGTGTGAGACCTGGAAGTAAATCCAGGACTTTGTTTAGGTTGGGATGCTGTCTGCCTTTGCTTTGCAAAACTTTGAGCTGGCCTACTCCCTCCAACCCCTCAATTAAAATCAGATATTTTAATTCCCATTTCGGAAGTCAATGATATTTCACCCACATAACTAGAATATTATCTCAATAGAAAGATGAATTACAAATAATGAATAGTGGTAAAATATATTCATTTAGAGCCATTATTGTTATATTCTGTTGTCTTCATTTCTTTTAACCACTTATTCTCTCCAGGCTGCTTACAAATATATTCAATGCATCAACAAAACGTTTTAATAAAGTGGCCGCCTGCATATAAACATTTTGGATAAAGAAAAAATATTTTACTTATGGTTAGCATAATTTTGCATTTTAACTAGGTTTATATCTTCTCTCTGGACAATTTAAAAGCTATTCTCAAATAAAATAAAATGTTAAATACGTAAAGTCTTAATTTTGACATATTTTTCCACAGAGTACAGCCACTCTAACAAATATGCATTTACAGATAGATTGATTGTGGCCTTTAACAAGCTAAATCAGCCCTCTTCTCTTCAACCCTAAGAGGCCTAAGCAATAAGCAGAAACAAATGGAAAACAGGAGGCCTCTGTTATCACGCTGTGGTTGCTCTTCGCCAGCGCCTTCACAGTTGCAGTCTGAGTTACCCAGGAAATATGCCACAGTGAGGGTCTTAGAAGCATGGGGCATCTTAAGTGCTCTTTTCCCCTCCCCTAGTTCTTAAAAAACTACAGTATTTATTTTGTGCTCAAACTCAGGGCCCCTCACCACACCCATTCTGTAATCTGCACTAATACATATATATTTTTCTCTATAGATATATATATGTGCATGTCTGCTATATATAAATATACATAATAAATATATATCTACATATAAATATGTAGATATAAATATAGATATAGGAGTGATTGCTGCCTCCTCAGCTTACCACAGGGGGCAGAAGCTGACTGATATAATGTTTGAAGAGACAAATTTCCAAGGAAAAGCAAGGAGACAGAAATGTAAAAAGATGAAAAGAAGAAAGTTAAAAACATGTTTTCTCATGCCACCATTAATATTGAATCATATGGTATAGGGCCTTTGTCAATTACATACAAAAAGCAACTCTTCATTAATGCTGACAATGTATGAGACTTAGGTTTAAAGCTAGGGTGATTTAAAATTTTTCTACAGAAGAATACTTCTGGATTATGTTCTTTTTTTTTACACTTCCTGCTTCAAATTTAATAATTCTATGAATATGTTTCATTCAGATGTCCCAGCTTTGCTATAATCCCCAAATGAATAATGCATTTCCTGGAAAATATCCTTCCCAAAGGAGACAGCCCATAAACATTTATTTTAACTTCCCTTGCCAGTCAGTGGTTTTCCTCCTTTAATATACATTTTTAAACCCTTAGCAAAGGCTCATAAAGCATTGTTATTCTCAATGAACCAAGCTACAGGCAAAATTTAGAAATCTCAAATCTGCAGAGAACATTATGAAAAAACACCACTCCTGGTTATCTTTCTGTACAGACTTGCCTATGCTATATTAACTTTATTCTTTAGTATGCTTCTAACAAGCATGGACTCTGGAAACTGCCTGCTGGGGTGTGAAATGTTTCTTCACCACACACTGCATTTTTTGGGACAAATCCTTAATTTCTCCGTGCTTTAGTTTTCTCATCTATAAAATGGAGATAATAAATCCTCATACCATGAGGATTAAATGAGTGAATATTTGTAAATTATGAAAATTTGTTGCAAAATAGAACAGTGCCTGGCTGATATTTGTTTAGATGAAATGAAATACTATATATATATTTTTTCATAGGATCACTATGCTCTGGTTTTTACTAATGGCAGGATCCCTTTTCCTACCTATCAGAATGCTTCTGTAGAAGTTCATTTGACAGTGAAATGCTTTGGGGAGCTGTCTGGGCCCCAGTTTTCTCATCAAAATGCTTGTGATGATCTTGTATTGGAGGTCTGGTTTTAAATGAAGTGAGTAGCTCTCAATGAAATGCTTAGTAGAAGATATAACTGAGCATTGGTGTTAAATATTCATTGATGAATAGAAATAACTGTTCAATATCATCAACAAGGGAATCACATGAAGATTCAAGCAGAAAAATAGACAACTACCAAAGAAAGAAAACAATTACTTGTTAAAAGGCTCTAATATTTTTGTTCTATTGTTTATCTGATTGAAATTCAAATTTTCAATCCATAATTTCAAAAGGGACTTATACAGACAGAATTTCTGAAAAAATTCATCTCTCCTGGGTTTTATAAACCATTTCTTGACTTAATTAGAATAAACATTGCCAATATTTAAATAATTAATTTCCACTTACTGGCAAAGCCTTGTTCTCTTAAAAGTTTACTTGGGTGAATGTGAAAAATGGAGATACTCATGTATTTCTCTTTTCATGTGCTACTCGGTGGAGAAATAACCACTCATGATTTCCTTTGTGAGGATAATCAAGAACAAATGAAAGATACATGTATAAGTACACTTCAATTATTTACATGCCTTTTATCAAAATAGTAAGAGGTAAAATTGTGTGGTGTGGGGCAGGCACCATCTATATTTCATAGAACTAGATTTCAGCATTTGATGATTTGAAATGGACCCTAAAATTATCCCTTCATATATCATGGCACATTCAATAAATAATTTTGTGAATATTTATTGCTACCACATAAGAATTTAGTCATCTGTAGCTAATTCCAAGGAAGGCTTTGAGAATTGCTCCAGTTCTGGTAAAAATAAAGTATGATATGGGGGCAAGCTTAACCCAGGAGGTGGGGTTTATGGCCACATAGGATCACTGAGGTATGGCAGGGTGTCTATGATCGCCTCTGAAGTGGGCAGGTGGAAGGCAATGAGCAGCCCCAATGAAGGGCATGGTCAATGACCAAGAGAAGCCTGGGGAATAGGAGGCTGAGCCATACGGAGTCAGATGAGCTTATGCCAGGGTAGTATATCATGCACCAGAGAGACATCTGCTCCATCACAGGGACTGGGTTTAAGGATAGCACTCTTAATACCTAGAAGGGTGGTTAAAACAAAACAGAACAAAGACCAACTGGGAAAGACGCAGCCTTGCTAGGGCAGACCTCAGTTACGGAAACCAGGTTACAAGACAATATCCTAACTCTGGGGTTTAGGATGTACCATGAGAATAGGACCTTAAATGTCTCTGCTTAGGGAAATAATAGCTTTTTTTTTTGTATGCTATATTCCCAGGGTCACGTTTCATTCTTTCTCCATGTGAGTATCCTGTTAATGCAGCACCATTTGTTGAATTTTCTTTGTTTTTCTTTCTTGCTTTGCTTGTTTGTTTGTTTTTGGGAGGTACATGGGCCAGGAATCAAATCCAGGTCTCCCATATGGCAGGTGAGAATTCGACCCCTGAACTACCCTTGCACCCCCAAATAGTAGCTTTAAAGCCTTGGTTAAGGCTGAAACTACAGGTGACAGACTTACTGTGTCATGTAACTAAAACCATCACCAATATCTTACCATGAATATCATCATGCTTCATAGGATAGTTTCCATTCACTTCTTTTACAAAGGCAGGTGGCATAGAAAGCCAAAGTACATTTCAGTTAGAGTCAAACAAGGGACACTCAGTAGATGTTTCATAGATGCATGTGATCTGCTTTTTGACTAGGAGGTTCTGTTTTATGCAGGTGGCACCAACACTCTGCACATCTCTCTTGTGAAGAACTAAAGCCTGACTCAGAAGTATCCTGAATATGGCAAGTTGTAAAGGCAATAAAATCATTTTCATCACCTCAATTAGGAGGTGAGTAATGGAGGCAAAGTAGACTTTGGAGTCTTCTGGGGCATGGCTCTTGTTGCTTTTCTCCTTTGAACATACTGTTTCTGGCTCCACCAGCAGCACTAGAGAGCTACAGGATTCACTCCTGGCCTGGACAGTTCAAACCAAGCAGAGAATTTACAGCTGGAGGACAACTCCTGACACGGAGTCCTCGTGGTACCATCCTGGGGGGACAGCTGGATAAGTGGTAGGTCAGATCCCTTAAGGGCTCTGCAGGAGAAGACAAGAGAGAGAAAAGGGTAAGTAGGGTAGGATAATACCCCTACTGGATTTAAGCAGGGCTGAATCCCTCTCTATTTTCCTGAGAACAGCTGGACTTCCGACCTGATACTTTTTAAGTAATCAAAATGAGAAAGCATCAGGACATCGGAATTACCCCTCTCTTACCAATAGCGGGAAAAAAATGGAGTGGTTTTCTTGAGGGTGATATTATTATTGAAAAACCCTACACTCTGTCAAATTGTGGGCCATAGGCTTTGGAAGAAAAAGTCCTTTTCTCACAAGCAAAGACTCAGAAAATGCACTGCCCAAGGGTCACTTCTGAAAAAAACTGTCACCAGTTGAATGAGAGATTAATTAAAATAGAGATCACAAAAATGAGGAAGTTATTGTATAAAATGACGGCTGGTAAGCATTGAAACTAGTTGAATGTTGTTCTAACTAAGCAATAACCATAAAAATCATGTTAATCTAAAAAATAATGCTTAAAAGGAAAATACATAATACTAAGTTGGACCTATGATACTATATTATATTTCATTAAAACTAGGAAGTGGGGTTGGTGGCAGACTGAGAGGAAATAAAGCATGCTACATTTCTCATCTGTCATAGGAGGAAGTCAATGAATAACACTTCTGCACTGATGTAGAAAATCTGTAAAACATATAATATATATTTAAAATATTTTCAAAGTAATCAACCAGGGTCGTTTTCAAATCACTATGGAAATTAAGCAAACAAAACATCACTCTAGTGAAAGACAAGTAAAAGGACACAGAAAGAAAACACAAAATAAATGAAGCATTAACCAGGTGGTGTTCATATGAATAAATATTTTATGTACAGTTTGCCAGGGCTGCTGTTACAGAGTACCACAGGATGGTTGGCTTAAACAACAGGAATTTATTTTCTCAGTTCTGGGAGCTAGAAATCTAAAATCAAAGTGTTCACAGAACATGATTCCTCTTAAAGGAGAGAACCACTTCCTTGCTTTCCCCCTGGCTTCTGGTGGGTGGATGGCAATCCCTGGCATTCCTTGATTTGGGCAGCATAGCCCAAAATCTGCTTCTCCCACATGGCTGCCTGCCTCTCCCTGGCTCTGTCTCCGTGCTCCTAAAGACACCGGTTTTATCGGATTAAGTCTCACCCTAATCTAGATTGGCCTCATCTTAACTTTTAAAATTTTCAAAGATCCTATTTCGAGATGGGGTCACATTCACAGGACTGGGGTTTAGGATTTGAACAACTTTTTGGGGGGACACGATTCAATCTATAACAATCGTAAGTGAGAAAAGATTAAACTCACTATTAAAACACAAAGATTAAAAGTTGTTCATCTCAAAATACCTAAAAATGCCCCACACATAAAAGATAATCCAAAACCAAATAGCAAATCAAATAACAAATAAAATATTTGACAAATGTATAATCAGCAAACAATTGCTAAATAAAGGCAAAATGGGACTATTGCTATCCATTGAAATATAATTTCAAAACCAAACCAGTAAACGGAGGAAAGATAAATGTGACTATTCATACAGAAGTTATAAAAGTATAAAACTATTTAAGCAGCAGGTAACCTGGTATTGACATATAGATAGCAGAAACTGCTGGAGAAAAAGGGAAGGAAATAAAAGAGTTTAATAGTTTTGGGGTATGTTATCACTACTTTCAATTGTTAACAGGTTAGATTTAAAATAAATAAGGATATAGAATACTCCAATTAATAGATTCACTTATAAAAATGATACTTGAATTTTCTTCCTTAAATATATTTCACCCTTTTAAGTTTTCTTAAAATAGTCATCAGATTGTTGACATACTGGGCTACTTAAGAAATCTCAATAAATTCCAAATTCAGAAAAATGTTCAAGTCATATTTTAGAATAACCCATGAATAAAACTTGAAATTTCACAGCTAAATTCACAATTTCTTAGAAATTAAAGAAGATCTCCTAAGGAACTCTTGGATCAAAGATGAAGTTAAAATTCAATTTGCAGGAATTCTATTTCTGACAATAATGCAGAATGCATACCCTAAAAGCCTTACTTTAATAGATATGGCATAGATAAAATATAACAAATCATTTTTATAATGTGTTCATTATAATGTAAATGTTTTAGTGTCATAGCTACTAAAACAAATAATAAATTTATTGGCTCACAGTTTTGAGGTTAGGAGAAGTCCAAAATTGAGGCATCAGCAGGTGTTCTGGGGCTGGCTACAGGTGATGCTTGGTCCTTGGCTTTTCTGTCATATAACAATGCATATGGTGGCATCTTCTCTTTTCTCTTCTGGGTTCCATTGACTTCTAGCTTCTGTTTGCTTGCTGTGGATTTCTCTTTCGGTGTCTAATTTTCTTTGCTTATAAGGACTTCTGCCATATTAGATTAAGGCTCAATTTCATTCAGTTTGGGCATATCTTATCTAATGAAACTTTCAACAGTCCTATCTAAATGACCTGAATATGACTTTTGTGGGGGATACAATTCAATGCCCATCAGTCAGGGAATATCTGGGAGATAAAAACAAAGAGTGAGAAAACTAATTGGGAAATAGGCCTCAATTCTATAACTTCCCAGGGGAAGAGTTCTAGATAAACAGGAAGATACCAGGACTCAGGCCTTGGGAAGGGAACTGAAGCTTCTGTATAGGAAGAGCTAAGATCTTAGTAAAAGATAAGATAGAAAAACTTAAACAAACAAAAACACCAAAGAAAAACTTCTTGTGCACAAAGGAAGAAGACAAAGAAGCTTCTTTGTTTAGGTTAATACTTTCAAAGGCCAAATAAACAATGAACAAAAGGTTTCCACTGAGATTATGTAACAACATTGGTTTGGAGTTCAAATTTACACTTCTTGTGTGCTTTGGGGACCACAAACTCAGAAATTAAGTTGATCCAAAAGCTAAACACATATTACATATATAGGGAATACAAAAAATAAAACAGAAAGAAAGGGCAAAATGGCAAAATAAGCAACATGAAATAAAATGTTGCTCATATGTGGAAATAAATAAATATATATCCTCTGAGGAGGAATATGCCCTCATGCCAGGCCAGTTGGAAAGCTCACAGAAAAAGCTCACTGAATATAAATTCACAATTCAAAATTAAAACACAAGTTGCAGAGGCTGAGGAACTGAGAGGCAGAAAGCTGGAGCCTGGCACGGAGCCATGGAGCCCACGGAAGTACACGGATGGAAACATGGGACTAGGAACAGTCCTAGGACTGCACATGTGCACGGCCCACAGCCACAATCATAAGATCTGAGAAAGTGCCGACCTGCTGCCACAGCTCTATGCATGCACAAAGGGCCCATACCTTAGACCAGCGTGCACTGCCCCCCAGAGCAGTGCACCCACCCAGCGACATCCTCCCTGGCTGCTGGGCACCCACGTTCAAAAGCATCAGTGTAACATCCCCAATCTGCACCCATACCTGCACTGAAACAAATCTCCATATTGAGTGCTCCACCCCATGCCCTGTTCCCTGCATTACAACCATCCCACAAACACAAGACCTTAGACTACTGAAAGAAATCAACTCCCAAAGTAAATTAATCAAGATATTTACATGGGACCAAGATAGAAGAAGCTCACTAAGCATGTCACAATGCAGACAAATGTAGCCCTACCTAATGAACAATTAAAACACCAGAGCAGACACACAGAAGAAAGAATAAGTGATATAGAGGACAGGATAATTGACTTCGAAGACTCAAAATAGCAAATGGCAAAAATGATGGAAAAAATTCAATGGGAACTCAGGGAAATGATAGATAAAACAAAGCACACAAATATAAGAATCACTGGTGTCCCAGAAGGAGAAGAGAGGAGTAAAGGGCTAGAAAGAGTAGCTGGGGATATTATGGGGGAATACTTACCAACTCTCATAAAGGACATAAATATACAACTCAAAGTAGCCCAAAGAACTCCAAACATGCCTACCTCAAGGCACATTCTAATCAGTCTGACAAATGTTGAAGAGAAGCAGAAAATCCTGAAAGTAGCAAGAGAGAAACAATCTACTACATACAAGGGAAATCAAATAAGTCTGAGTTTGGACTTCTCAACTAGCACCCTGGAGGCGAGAAGGCAGTGGTATGATATATTCAAGAGCCGAAAGAGAAAGACTTCCAGTCAAGAATTCTATACCTAGACAAATTGCCATTCAAAATTGAGTGAGATTAAAGTTTTCACAGACAAAGAAGTCCTGAAAGAATTTGTCAACCGGAGACTGGCCCTACAAGAAATATTAAAAAGAGTTCTGCCCCCTGAGGAAAAAAAAAAAAAGGAGAAGGAGATCTGGAGGAGGGCACAGAATTAAAGAGTACCACTAAAGGTAATTTAAAGAATACAAAGAGAAATAGGAAAAAGTATATATAGATCTGACAACTAAAATAAAAAAGATAAGATGATGGAATCAAGAAATGCCTTTTCAGTAATAACTTTGAATGTTAAGGGACTAAACTTACCAGTTGAAAGATACAGATTGGCAGAATGGACTAAGAAACATAATCCGGCTATATGCTGCTTACAAGAGACTCATCTTAGACACAAGGATACACATAGATTGAAAGTGAAAGGATGGAAAAAGGTTTTCCATGCAAGTTATAACCAAAAGAATGTAGGAGTAGTTATACTCATATCGGACAAAATATTCTTTAAATGTAAAGACATCATAAGAGACAAAGTAGGACATTGTATACTAATTAAAGGGTCAATTCACCAAGAGGAAATAACAATCATAAATGTTTATGCTCCAAATCAAGGAGCACCAAAGTACATGAAACAGACATTGGCAAAACTGAAGGGAGTGATAGATGTTTCAACAATAATAGTAGGAGACTTCAATACACCACTCTCCTCTACAGATAGAACAACCAGACAGAAGATTAACAAGGAAATAGAGAAGTTAAAAAACTTGATAAATGAATTAGAACTAACAAACATATATAGGTCATTGCACCCCAAAGCACAAGGTTATAAAATTCTTCTCTAGTGCTCATGGAACATTCTTCAGTATAGATCATATGCTGGGACACAAAACAGGTCTTTATAAATTTAAAAATATTAAAATTATTCAAAGCACTTCCTCTGAGCACAATGGGATGAAGCAGGATCTCAATAACCATCAAAGAATGAGAACATTCACAAATATGTGGAGATGAAATAACACACTGTTAAACAACCAGTGGGCCAAAGAAGAAATTGCTAGAGATATCAGTAGCTATCTGGAGATGAATGAAAATAAGAAGACAACTTAACAGAATTTATGGGATATGGCAAAGGCTGTGCTGAGAGGGAAATTTATTGCCTTAAATGCCTATAATAAAAATCCAGAAAGAGCAAAAATCCAGGACTTAACAGCAAACCTGGAGGAACTTGAGAAAGAACAGCAAACTAACCCCAAAGCAAATAGAAGAAGAGAAATAACAAAGATTAAAGCAGAGATAAATGAACAGGAGAACAAAAGAACTATAGAAAGAATGAATAAAACCAAAAGTTGGTTGTTTGAGAAAATCAATAAAATTGATGGGCCACTAGCAAGACTGACAAAGAAAAGAAGACAGTATGCAAATAAACAAAATCAGAAATGAAAAGAGGTGTGTTACCACAGAGGATGAAGATATAAAAGAAATCATAATAGGATAGTATGAACAACTATATGCCAACAAACTAATCAATTTAGATGAAAGGGACAAATTCCTGTAGACACACAAACAAGCTACATTGACTCAGGAAGAAATAGAAGATCTCAACAAACCAATCACAAATAAGGAGATTCAATCAGTCATCAAAAATCTTCCTACAAAGAAAAACTCAGGTCCAGATGGCTTCACAGAGGAATTTTATCAAACATTGAAAGAATTAACACCAATCCTGCTCAAACTTTTCAAAAATATTGTGGAAAAAGGAACTCTACCTAACTCATTTTATGACCCTAATATCATTTTAATACCAAAACTGGTTAAAGATGCTATAAAAAAGGGAAACTACAGGACAATCTCCCTGATGAACATAGATGCAAAAATTCTCAATAAAGTATTAGCAAATAGAATCTGACAGCACATTAAAAGAACAAAGTGGGAAAATTATGCACCCTGACCAAGTGGGGTTTATACCAGGAATGCAAAGATGGTTCAACTTCAGAAAACCAATTAATGTAATATAGCACATTAACAAATCAAAAGGGAAAAATCACATGATCCTCTCGATTGATACTGAAAAAAGCATTCAACAAAATTCAGCATCCTTTTCCGGTAAAAACACTCCAAAAAATAGGAATAAAATATAACTACTTCAATATGATAAAGGGAATATATGAAGAACTGATAGCCAGGATCATACTCAATGGAGAGAGACTGAAAGCCTTTCCTCTAAGGTCAGGAACAAGACAAGGATGCCCACTGTCACCACTACTATTCAACATTGTGCTAGGAGTTTGAGTTAGAGCAGCCAGGCAGGACAAAGAAATAAAAGGCATCTAAATTGGAAAGGAACAAGTAAAATTCTCCTTATCTGCAGATGATATGATAGTATATGTGGAAGATCCTGAGAAATCTACAGCAAAGTTACTTGAGCTAATAAACAAATTCAGCAAGGTGGTGGGATATAAATTTAATGTACAAAAATCAGAACATTTCTATACACAGGCAATGACCTCACTGAGGAGTTAGTTAAGGAAAAAATTCCAATCAAAATAGCAACTAAAAGAATTGAATACTTAGGAATGAACTTAACTAGGGACATAAAGGACTTGTACACAGAAAACTACATAACATTGCTAAAAAAAATCAAAGGAGACCTAAATAAGTGTTAAGACATTCCCTGCCCATGGATAAGAAAGCTAAATATAGTTAAGATGTCAATTCTTCCCAAATTGATCTACAGATTCAACACAGTACCAATCAAAATTCCAATAAACTACTTTGAAGATTTAGAAAAGCTAACTACCAAATTCATCTGGAAGGGAAAGAGATCCTGAATAGCTAAAAGCATCCTAAAAAAGAATGAAGTGGGAAGATTAACACTCCCTGACTTTAAAATCTATTATAAAACCACAGTGGTCAAAACAGCATGGTACTGCCACAAAGACAGAAGCATTGACCAATGGAATCGAATTGAGAGTGCAGAAATAGACCATCAAATTTATGGTCAACTTATTTTTGACAAGGCACCAAAGTCCTCTGAACTGGGCCAAAATAGTCTTTTCAATAATTGGGCATGGAAGAATTGGATATCAATAGCCAAGAGAATGAAAAAGGACCCCTATCATATACCTTACACAAAAATAAACTCAAAATAGATCAAACACCTAAACATAAGAACTAGTACCATAAAACTTCTAGAAAAAAATGTAGGGAAACATTTTCAAGACCTATTAATAGGAGATATCTTCCTAAACTTTATACCTAAAGCTCAAGCAATAAAAGAAAAAATAGATAAATGGGAACTCCTCAAAATTAAATGCTTTTGAGGAGGTCCTTTAAACCTCAAAAGACTTTGTCAAAAAGGTGAAGAGGCAGCTAACTCAATGGGAGAAAATATTTGGAAATCACATATCAGACAAAGGTTTGATATCCTGTATATACAAAGAAATCATATGATTCAACAACTAAAGAACAAACAACCCAATTATAAAATGAAGTAAAGATATGAATAGGCATTTTTCTGAAGAGCAAATACAGATGGCTCAAAAGCACATGAAGAGATGCTCATTTTTAATGGCTATAAGGGAAATGCAGATCAAGACTATAATGAGACACCACCTCACACCTATAAGAATGACTGCTATTAAACAAACAGGGAACTATAAATGTTGGAGAGGATGTGGAGAAACTGGGACACTTATGTACTGCTGGTGGGAATGTATAATGGTGCAGCCACTATGGATGACTGTATGGCCGCTCCTTAGGAAACTAAATATTGAGTTGCCCTATGACCCAGCAATAGCACTACTTGGTATATACCCAGAATGCTGAAAGCAACAACACAGACTTTTGCACACCGATGTTCATAGCAGCATTATTCACAATTGCCAAAAGATGAAAACAAGCTAAATGTCCGTCAACAGACGAGTGGATCAACAATATGTGGTATATACATACGATGGAATATTATGCAGCAGTAAGACAAAATGACATCCTGAATCACATGACAAGATGCATGAGCCTTGAGGACATAATGCTGAATGAAATTAGCCAGACACAAAAGAACAAGACACTGTATGATTCCACTTTTATGACCAGCATAAAGGTATAATCAGAGGCTTACAATATAGACTTAGAGATACATAGATGCTGGACATGGGTGAACCATTAGCTAATGAGGTTGAACTCTAGTGTAAGGGAACAGATAAGAGTGAAGGTGACTCTCTAGTGGGTCTAGAAGTAATATTATCATATTGAAGATGAACAAAATTGAAAGGGGTTGTATAGACTTATGTGTCCCACTGACTTACACTAGAAATATGAATGAGTTCTCGTAAGAATTACTTCAAAGATATGATTCTTGTATGAAGAGTGTTTAAGTCCAGGGTACAGAAGGAAAACTGCTATTGCATGCTATGAGTTATGGTCAAAAGGAAACCAACAGCACTACCACAGCAACAGCAGAGGTAAATAATGGGGTGAGACACAAGAGTTATGAGGAGGTTTAGATTTCCTATTTGGAGAGGGTGTATTTATTGGTTTTCTGTCTCTTGGGAACAATGAAATTATCTAAAATTGAGAATGTTGATGAACTATGGACTTTGGGCCCTCTACATGATGCCCGATGAATGGAGGTGGCTGAAGGATGCACTGATGGAGTAGATTGGCCAACGATGGTGTATACTTATGAATGATGGTTGTGCTGCTACAAAAATAGATAATGTCGTGAGGCATACAACGATGTGAATGAAGATGTGTGACATTTGGTGAGACAAAACAAGCCAGGAACAAAAAAACAACAATGGTATCATCACCTTTAGAAAATGCTTATAAAAAAACAGGGCCTAGAATGCAAGCTTTTAGAACAGGCATATTAAGTCCAGAGTGGTGATTATTATTTCTGGATTTTAAGAAGCTGTTTTTATATATAACCTGATATTTAGAGATAAGAACGAAGCCAAATAGGTTGGGGTTAAAGTAATTTTGAACATAGGGGTAAGGAAGACAGTGTCTATATTTTAGAACCACACATACTCTTTGAGACCAATGGAAGAAAGATTTATTTGATCTGGAACTGAAATTTTCTGTAGTGCATAATCTAATTTAACCTATCTGTATCGCTCATTTGAACAACTGAAACACAGGAAGAACAGAATAAGAAAGAGGTCCTTTAATCCTGTATAGAGTGTTGTAATGCCTGGAAATATCCTAGAGTACATTAAACAGATAACCCAAAAGTATTGGCAAAGTCCCCTGAGGGAGGGGAGAAGGAATATGGAACTATTAAATCTTACCATCAGGGAATCCTCTGACACTGTGTCACACCTTAGGGACACCCAAATCAATTGGCCATGCCCTCAATCATGAGTCTTACTCTTGTGAAGTTTATGTAGGTAGCAGAGAAGCTTAGACTACCTATAGACATGCCTAAGAATTACCTCTGGAGGACCTCTGTTGTTGCTCAGATGTGGCCTCAGTCTCTTTAAGCAAATGAAATGATTGCCCTACCCCTTACATGGGACATGACATCCAGGGCTGAAAGTCTCCCTGGCAACGTGGGAGAGGACTACCAGGGATGAATGCAGACCTGGCACTGTGGGATCAACAATTCCATCCTGACCAAAAGGGGGAAAAGAAGTATAATTAATAAAGTAGCAGTGGCAGAGAGAGCTCAAACAAAGTCGAGAGGCTACTCCAGAGGTTGCTCTTATACAAGCTTCAGGGAGACCTTACTACCTGTCATAACCTGCTAACCCCAACTAGGACCATTCCAGCCAATCCTAAAGAACACCTAGGGCAATATATAAGATTCCACAAGGGTTCCAGACACTAGAGTAACTTTCCAGAAACCTCCAGATGGGTCCCTGGCCCAGATAAGTCCTGAAACCTAGCCCAGCCTCTCCAGAACATCAGATAGTACCATCTTCCTACCCCATATTAGTGACAGACCCTTCCAATATAAAAAATTTAGAATTTCCATAGCCCAAACAACCCCAAAGAGAGGTAGGGAAAGATCAAAGGTGATGGCAGAATTATACATAGAAGATAGGACTTAACAAATGTATATGAATGCTGAATCATTACATTGATATCTGTTTAAGTCTCCAGTATTTTAGAGCAGCTAGAAGTAAAAACCTAAAATTGTGTAATTGTAACCCATGTCAAAGTCTGACATATGTTCTATAACTAACTGTGGTGCTGTGCTTTGAAATGTATAGCTTGGATGCAGTGGAAACTCAATGAGGTTGGAGTATCAGAACTTCCTTGGCATAACTTCCCTTGCATATGAATCCTTTTCTTAGTGTCTGCCTCCGGAGGAACTAACCTGAGACCTCAGCAGTCATGTGTTAGAAAATATGATAGAAAGAATGATCCCATAAATTTTAAATCCCAACAAAGATGCAAAATACCTATGAATAACAAAATGAAGAAAACTACACACTGTTAATGAGCAATGTTAAAAGATGGCTTGAAAATGGATAGACAGGCCATGTCTTTATGTAGGAAGATTAACTATATCAATATTAATTTTCCTAAATGTACGTAATAATTTAGTGCAGTTCCAAAGTGATTCCAAAACCATCTTGAAGAATTAAGATGCAATAATTACTATCCAATGTACTAAGAATACAAAATCAAAGATTTTATTGAAATTTATAATAATTTTACTTTTTGCAAATTCTGTAATATTTTGAACAAAAGATAAAATTAGAACCCACCATAAAAAGGTAAACTTGTGATGTGAACGATGCATATCTTTACCAAAAGAGGTATTCCGCAGTTGTTTGGGGCAATAAGCATTATAGAAAATATTCTTTATCTGTTCAAAGTGATTACCTTAAGGAACAGTGCTCAGACGGATGGACAGACACACCTCAATTGGATGCACAGTTCTTGGGTTTATTAAGAACAACTTCCTCAGCACCATGTGCTGGTTCTAGCTGTATCCTCAGCAGCCACGGGGTAAGTGTCCAATACGCATTCTAAAAATGGGAATGAATCAGTTACTTTTGCTCTTCTTTGTCTTCTGCAGTGCCTAGCAGCACTGAGCAGTGATTTGCCGACGTATTACAATTCTGAGCAAATATCAGCTCAGAGATGCTTTGCTGAAAAATCTCTCTGTAGCACTCCTAGTTTCACCCAGATACAGAAGCAAAACCACCATAAAACATTTCCGTGTTCTGTAGGCTATATGACTGATTGTGACTGTGGATGGTTGAAAGACCCACAGAATTATCACAGACGTTTGACTTTTACCTAAAATTTAGACCATCAATTGCTGAAATGAAACCTGTACTGGTCCCAAGGGAAAGTTAGATTCAGTTATAAAATGTTAGCTTCTTTTTTGTGATGACATTTTCAATCACACTTTCCCAAAAGGCAGTGCTGAAGAAAAACATGTTCTTATTCAAGAGAGATACACAGGCTTCTAGTCCTAATACTTTATTATTTTAAAAATAATTTGATATAATATATTAATTACACTTGGTCATTATTTCCTTTAACTCCCTTTTATCCTGAAATTTAAAAAGTTAGGGTGGGCCGCGGTGGCTCAGCAGGCAGAGCTCTTACCTGCCATGCCAGAGACCCGGGTTCGATTCCTGGTGCCTGCCCATGCAAAAAAAAAGAAAAGAAAATTAACTGATCTTTGTGTCTTTATTCTTACTGAAAACAATGGAAATGATAACAATATCAGACATATCGATTGACCGCTAAAACTATACCTACTAGTATGTGTGTCACCACTCATGTGTACGGTGTTAGTGAAGATTATTGAGATAAAGTGTTTTTCAATATCATTAGGATTTTTCCTCCCATATACTTCATGAAAAAATATTTGGCAATTAATATCGAATTATTTTATCCTCTCTCAGGTTGATTGTGAGTTGATCTGTGAGTAGAAAAACCAGAGCTAACCATCCTCTATCTGTTCTCTTAATCCGATCATCTTTGTCTTATAGCCAGGTTCGCTGAAAAGTGAGATGATATGGGTTAAATACACCAGCAAAAGTAAATATGGTTTTCATTTGGTATGGTGGGAGGATTACCAATGAGGGTGTCGATTGTGTATCTCTACTGATGAAAAATGACCGAGTGGTAAGGAGCAAACATTCTGGCAGGAAACAGAAAGCAGACACATATTTCACAAACCAGACAGTGAGAGAGAAGCCCCTGAATAGAAATAAGCATGGGCATCTGTGCGGTGGCACAGTGCAGCGAGGGGGCTGCCAGCCCTGTGGGAAGGGCAGTGGCAACCTCGGCTCTGGATACATTTCATCTGCAGATGCTAAAGGGCAACATAAAACTTAAAAGAATATTCAGCTACAGAAAAACTATGGAATTGTTTCTGGGAAGAATGATTAAGAGAGGGAATTTAAGATACAACTACAGTTTCTCCTCAAACATACTGAGTAAAATTTGAACTTAGCCTGGCATCCAATATGAAGATACTGTAGAGAGCTCACGTATCCATGTATCCATCTACACGTGTACAGCCTTAATACATACCAGGAAACTGAGGCCCAGAGATGCAAAGCAGCTTTGCAGTCCTGTAGCTCATTAATAACAAAGCTATGAATAATACCAACACTTTTCAAATCTCATATTATGTACAACTGTTTGGTCTATGGATACTGTTCTACCCCTGCTTCTTAAAATGATATAGACATGCTTTATTTAGGATATGAATTTATAATATTGATTTACTTTTATGTTCCTTCATTCATTTCCAGTCAGTATACTTTTTGCATACCCAACATATGCAAACACTGTGTTAGGGGATGCAAGGTTAATTAAATTAATGAATTAATTATTAATTAATAAGTCATTAAGAGAAACCAATATAGAAGCACAGCCAATGCATTCCAAAAGTGCATTTTCAAACCTGCCTGATCATAAGATTTATCTATTATATTCATTAATAATTCTGATTTCTGTGTCTCTGCCTTGGAGATTCAGATACTTAAGTCTGGGGTGAGGCTGCCTTAATTACTTAATAAGCATTGCAAGTGACCCTCAGTTGGGGAGACTCTGCCATAATTCCCAAATTTGCTTGTTCATTGGAATCACCTGAAAAACTTTAAAAATTACAAACGCCTCTGTCTCATCCCCAGATTGTGGTTTGATTGTTCTGGAGTGTGTCCTGGGATTTGGATTTTGAAAGAGGACCCTTGTGATGTCAATATATGGACAAGTTTGAGAACCGCTTCACTCGACTATGGGAATGCAGCGCTTAGGAATGTGTCACAAAAGAAGTGCCATCCAAGAAATCTCTAAGCTAATATCTATCGAAAATATGTATAAGTCATTCTTCACATATTACCTCCTTTAATCTTCAAAATAAATAGGAAATTATTCTTACCTCAACTCTATAAATAAAAAAGTGAAGTTTAGAAAACTTGCTCAAGCTCAAGGAGTTTGAAAACAGCAGAGCATACATTTAAAACTAAATTTGTTTGAATCCATAGCCTCAGCCTTTGTCATTTTGCCGTACTGACTTTTTAGGTACAGCTTGAAGGATAGAGAGGTTTGCCACTGACAGAAACCTGTGTGGAAGGCATGTCAGCAGACAGCAATGTCAGCAAGGGAAGAAGTGTGATAAGTCAAGTCAGAAAGCTTCTCTCCAGATAATGGAGGGCTTCAATTCATTGATTACCCGACTAATGTTCAGATAATTGGTTGATTGATTCCTGTATTATCCAGAATAGTGCTGTTTTATAACTATATTACAAGTATTACATATTAAAAAATTTTTAAAGCCTCTGGATTAAAAATCATAGGTTTAATGTTCACGTAGAATTTTGAAGCTAAACTTGTTTCAATTTTTATTTTGTTTCTTTCTGTTTGCATATTACTCCAAATTATAAATAATACTTTGAGGCCCAATACAGGCAGAGTGCTATTCAATCACTAATAGTGAGACTTTAGTAGACCCCAAAATTTTGTGGGTAATGTTTGTCCTCCCTTGGAAGTGGAACTCCAGAGGTTGCTAGACTAGATGCATTTATCCACCAAGAAAATGCCTAAGAGAGTTAAGTACTTTCTACCCAGAGTCTTCAGTTTTTCAGTGCAATGTCAATTCTTCTGATTATCAAAGAAAAGTTGTCTAAAGACAGCTAATCTCTCCTTTCACAGGAAGTGGTTGTCATAGGTCCTGTAGACAAAAGATGTCATTTGAAGATGGAGAACATTGTGGGAACAAGAGGAAGGGGACCTCAGAAGCTCTGCATTTGAATCTTTGAGTGAAAACAGTTTCTTGGACACAGAATCATATTTTCTCTTGTTAATTATGCTGTTGCTGTCATATTCTATCAGTCATGTACATAGTGAACCTGTATTTTTTTTAATATCAAAAAGCAAACACTAAAGCGTATGACATAACTGACTTTATAAAAATTTTTGGCAATTATTTTTTCCTATGTAAAGGAATGAAATGTCCATGTAATGATAATTTTAAGGTTTGGTGTCATATTCTTTAGAGTTTACATGCATCTCGACTGGTCCAGGCATATGCTTATAAGGGTCTATAATGTGCTAGGCTCTGTACTAGGCGGTGAGTGTATAAGAGCAAGTAAAAGAGAACATTCCTGGTCTCCAATGATCTTACAATTTAGAGAAGATAAAATCACACAAATATACAACTGATAA
>PVIY010026148.1:0-35766 GCA_004026745.1 Myrmecophaga tridactyla
TTACAGTTAGGTAGTATTGTGCTGTCCATTTCTGAGTTTTTGTATCCAGTCCTGTTGCACAGTCTGCATCCCTTCAGCTCCAATTACCCAATATCTTACCCTATTTCTATCTCCTGATGATCTCTGTTACCAACAATATATTCCAAGTTTATTCACTAATGTCAGTTCATATCAGTGAGACCATACAGTATTTGTC
Source organism: Myrmecophaga tridactyla (assembly GCA_004026745.1). Lineage (NCBI taxonomy): Eukaryota > Metazoa > Chordata > Mammalia > Pilosa > Myrmecophagidae > Myrmecophaga > Myrmecophaga tridactyla. Next base: position 197 of record PVIY010026148.1, read on the forward strand.
CTTCTAAAGGGGAGAAACTTTTATAGGATTTTATTTTCTTTAGTGCTACTTATTCAGTTCCCTATAATTATTTCTTTGATAGAAGTCCTATTTTCCAGCAATACTGTAAACTTCTCAATTACAGGGACATGCTATGCTTTATACTTTTGAATCCTCCATAATTCCAGCCCAGTGTGAGTCATTGAGAAGCATCGTGGGCACAGATCATAGATTTCCCAGGAAAATCCTTATATTAAAGATCCCATTTCATTTCCCTGAACCATTGAGATGTCTCTTAAACTTGTAATTTTTAGAGTCACCAAACTCTCTCCCCTACCGATGCTCTTGCTGCTGGAAACAGCACAAAATCCTTTGTTAGACCAAGTATTTCAACTTCTATTTCTGAAACCGTGGCTACTGTATGTAGGCACATACTATTTCATTGAATGGCAAATTATTCTCCAACAACCCAGCAGTTGGATGAAAGCAAAAGAACATAAGATTTGTTTCATGGTACAACTTCATGGAGAAAAATTCAGGAAAATAAACAAGTCTAGAATTGGTCTTCAAAGTTCTAAACATACAGATGCCTTCAGACTTCATGGACTAGACTACATAGAGCCTCTTTCTCAAAAAAAGAACATTTCTCTCACCCTAGAAATAGTAATGTCTGTTGAATTCATTTAGGAAGATACTATATACCCTTCAGCAACTTTCATTTACCTGGAACATAGCATAAAATGGTGTAGTAGTTAGGTTCAGGTGTTAACTTGGCTAAGTGATGGTGTCCAGTTGTTCTGTTATTGTTGACTTAAATCATCACTATCTGAAATCCATCTATGGTTGATTACATCTGTGATCAGCTAAGGGGAGTGCTTTCTGAAATGAATGACGTTTAACTTAACTAGCTGTAGGCTTAAAAGAGAGAGGTCAGAAGAGAGCTCAGCAGCTCAAACCCAGACGTTTGGAGATGCAGAAAGGAATCATCCAGGGGGGAAGCTGTTTGAACCCAGAAGCCGGGAGGGAAGGCCAGCAGATGTCTTCCCATATGACAGAAAAAAACAGAGGAAAGACAGCTGCCTTTCCTTCAAGGAACTGAAAATTTATAACTAAGTAAATCCCCTTTATAAAAGACAGTCCAGGGGGGGTCAAGGGCAGTTCAGTGGTAGAAGTCTTGCCTGCCATGCAGGAGACTTGGATTCAATTCCCAGTCCATGCACTTCCCAAAAAACAAACAAACAAGCAAAAGAAACAAACAAAAATTCAACAAATGGTGCTGCAATAACTGGATACTCACATAGAAAAATAATGAAATGTGACTCCATCATACAGCATACAAAAAAATAGCCAGCCTATTTCTGGTGTATTGCATTCTGGTGGCAATAGCAAACTAAAACAAACGGTTAAGACAAAATACGAGAAAGAAAAACCTGATTAAGCATCAAACCAAATAGTAGATAATGAGTCTTTTAGAAGTCAGAGAAATGGGATGCTAGTGTGGACTGGAATATTCCCTTGAAAGAAGGAGGGACCAATAGGATTTGAAGGGTCAGAGAAAAGAAGACAGGGTAGTTTTGACTGGGGAGGGTATGAACAAAGGGCCAAACAAAGGGACAAATGAGGAGAATGATGAACCAGATGAGAATTTGCACTTTCTTTCTGAACAGAGCGGTATCCCATGGAGAGTTTTGAGCAGTGTATTTTAGGAACATTGGTGTTGTAGGAAGATAGTTATGATGGAAGAGTACAGTGGCTTAAATGGGGAATAAAATGCAGAAACACAAATTTGAAAGGAAAGGTCATCAGGATTTGTGACTTATTGGCCATAGAATATGAACGACAGGTCCAGGGGATGGGGGCGGGGAACTTAGGAGCATTGGATGCTGCTGGAGGTAGGCATTTTCTTTAACGAAATGACAATAGATACTATCAGCAGCCAAGTCTGAAGTTAAAAAAAAAATGTTGTCTCCTTGGCTTTGAAAGAAATGGCAACATTAGCTTAATGCAGTTTTCTAAACTTGCACGAGCATAAAAACCACCTGCCCCCTTGTTATAAATAAAAGTTTGCCGTGGTATGAGGCTGGGAGCTCTCTCTTTTTTTTAAAATCCAGCACTGAGATGACTCCTATGATCAGGCAACTTCCAGAAACACTGACCTAGTGATAAGATTTAAATTCACAATATTTCTTGTAATTTGTCGTACTTTTTAATTGATATTTATCATTGCCACTTGTTATTCTTTTTTACTTGAACTTCCTAAGATAGATATTAGCCTCCCCCCAAAAAATTTCTAATAGAGAATAAGTTCCTAAAGTCCCAATGTGTGCTCAGAGTTGATGCAGTATCAGTTATTATCAGTATTATAAGGAGATAATAACACTAATGCAATAGCAATAGCAAAATTGCCAAAGTTTATTTAATGTTTATGTGGCATAAACTATTCTGAATGCTTTGAAATATTATAGCTACTTAATTTCAAACAATAGTAGTATTATCACCATTCTAGAGATGAGGAAAACTGGGACACAGACAAGTTAAATCATTTGCTCAAGATCACACAGTGGAGAAGCCCATTTGCAGGTTGGCATAACAGCATCTCACACTGGGGAGTTGAGAGTACTGGTGTCCAAAAAGACTTACTGTAACTAATATTTAAAGAAACATTTGTAAAACGGGTCTATTTTCATTTTTTCACTTTTGGACCTTAGGTAGAGGGGGTTGAGTTAATCATACACATTTCACAGGACATTAACAGCATTGGGCCATGTCAGGCTTTCCTCTTGTTTTATTTTTCTCCCTTCAGCTCCCATCCTCTCTCCCATTGCCCTTTCTGTCTCTCAGGAACTCAATTTAATATGCCTAAGAGGTATCCTTGGATGCATGGATACGTACACATCTTTATAAGGCACATGGTGCTGCTATGTGTATGTGTGCAAGTTTTAAACTTACACAAATAATATTTTGTTCTAGATCTTGTTACGTATTTTTTAACTTAACATTTTGTTTTTAAACTTTATCCTTGTTCTTATATGTATCTTCTGGTTTTTGGCTTCTAAAATCCACCGTATTCTATCGTCCCATCCCTTGGTGTTGGGGAAGGTTGCCTTCAGCATCCTACTCCACAAACAACATTGTGATACATACCCTTGCTCAGGCCTTTTTATGCACTGTGCAAGAGTTTCTCTGGGGCAAAAGTGGTAGGGTGTATTTAATTTCACTAAATACTACCTGAAGGTTTTCCGGAGTGGTTATACCAGTTTACTCACTTGCAGCGCCTGACTATTTCCTTTCACCTTTTCTAAGAGAAGCAGATATTTGGTTGACTGCTATCACCTAATCGTAATTATTCTAATTATTAACATTTAATAAGCACTGTACTTGGAACTTTATTCAGAGCTGAGGGAACAGATGATACACGTGAAATCAGGCCAGAGAAAATTTCAAAACCAGTGCACACAGTTCTGTCTCAGGAAGTTGCTTTGCGACTTGAAGTAACATACTTGTTTTTAAAAATGCAACATGTATTTTCAATATCACATGGGTAAAATAAATACTTTCAGAAACAAAGGATAATCAAAACTTGTCCTTCAACAGCTGAAAATAAGTTTTTCAAATAAGGCAAGAAACACATATATTTATATCACAAGCCTAATCATAAAGTGAAATAAAACCTCAAAGGTATTTTTTCCTGAGATGATTATAACCTAGCAATGACATCATTTATGCATGTGATGAATATGTGATTTAATTCCTTAATGAAACCTTTAAGTGTCAGAATTTTACAAGAAGTATATTATCTAGAATCTAGATAAATTAAAATTAAGATTTCAGCCAAACTTTATTTATTTACTGCAAAGTTGTCAAATCAAATCACAACAGTACGGAGCAATGTGGTCATTATTTGGTCATCTGTTGACTTGAACACTCAGTGGCATCTGGAGTAAACAATGAAGATTGAATTGACATATAGCAGTATCCTCATATGCAGATTACTCGTCCTATTGACATGGACAGACCCACATTGCTTTTTATTAAGTGAGTTCTATTTCTTCTTCTGACCTTCAGTCTGTAATTTCCATTTTAACTTTCTTCATAAGAAAACTTTTCTCAAGTTTCCATTTAGACTCGTTTGCTCAATGATTTTAAGCAACGTTTCATTCCACAGGGATTTCTGGTTTAGCATCTACAAGGCCCAGTCTCTTTTATTTTTAATTGTATGCATGGTTTATCCAAAACAACCAAAATCCTTAGTATCCTTTGCATTATACTACACAGTGGATTTGGAATCTTACGTAATTAAGATGAAGCAATGGGAATCGCCTTTCATGTTGAGAAAACATAGCCAAGAAGGCACATTTATAATACTGAAGTGGTTACAAAAAGGTTTATGCCACGTAAAGTTAACACATACTTAGGTGTCTAAACTAAAATAAAAGATTGTCCTTGGTATAATTAAATGGAAGCAAGTATATTTATTACAACTTTCTTGTCATTGCTAATTTAGCTGTTGGCCTGGAGGTATTTGCTTCAAGTGTTGGAAGGGGCTGTCACAGTATTTGAAGTTTTAAAATAGTTTATTACAACGACTGCAAGTATATAATTATTTATGACTACGACACAGTTCCCTAAGTCAGTTTACCTGATGTTTCTTCTCTGGGCCATTCTTTCGGAAGGAAAAGAAGTTGCGGCATAGTATTATTTAAAATGGGGTGAAAAGTGGAGATTTGGCTTACCTATACTGTGTTTTGCCGAGAGAGTTGCTGCACAGCTGAAGAAACACCAAGCTAAGCGGCAGTCAGCATCATCCTAATTCATTGCGGCACTGATTTCTGGGACTGTTGTCAGCCCACACTTCAATGAGGGATCCGTTTAAAAGCACCATAGATGTAGAGTTTTTTCTTTATTTTCCAATGTTGCCGAACCCAAAGTGCTTGTTTTTGTTTTTGTTTTTTAATTAAAGCCGGTTCTGCCTGCACAAACCCTTCAGTTAGCTGCAAAGAGACAGCTTAGTTTACGGACTGTCACCCCGGTAACCATCCACAGTGCATTTAGCTTGGAGAGTTGAAAGCAGGACAATCTCATCCAGGAAGGAAAACAAGTGTGCATATTCTTCAAAGTTGCTGGTTAAGTGCTTAAAATAGTTGGAACCACCCCCCCCCACCCCCCACTTCCATAGTGGGCACAGTCACCATTATCACCTCTCGCACTGAGATTTTCTCCAGGAAAGCCATAACTTTGCAATTCCTGTAATGTGTCAGAAGGGCCCCTTTCTAAATCTGAATATGTTAAACACAGGGAGGATCCACTAAATTACAGCCAAACTAGTTATATTCTTAGTTCTTAGTCATGCCTGAGGAAGCACCAATGAATGGAGACCCTTACATTAGGACGATTTTCTTATCTTTACAGGCTTGTGGTTTTCCAAAGCAAAAGCTTTAGTAAATGGACTGCACTTTTGTCTGTCATAAGTGGTAATAAATCCAGCTCAAAGAGTCTACAGACTACAAAACATATTCATGAGGAAGCAGATCCAGGGCACTCTATAACAGAAGGTCATCTGGCATTTTTATGCAGTCAGACTTTTTTTCTGCCACTTAGTGAAGGAAACAGGAGTTTCTTTTCTAAAGATGTACTTAACATCATGTATACTCAACTGAACAGGGTACAAATATTGCATTATTATAGCAATAGCTGATATTTATCAAATGCTTACCAGGTTAGTCCTTTATATGAATGATATCATTTAACCCTCCCATGTTACAGATGAGGACATTAAGGTTAAGAAAGGTTAACCTAATAAAATTGTGAAGCCAAGGTTTCAACCTGACCATGGTTGGAAGTTTGACCATGATGTTGAAATATTCTCCCTTATTACCATGCTCTTAACACATGCACACATGCACACATGCATACGTGCACATGAAAACACCCAAACATTGTTCTCTAGTGAATGAAGACTTCAGGGTAAAAATCACTCAGGTTGCTAGGTCTACGTCCATTCTTTCAAAACCCAATGCACCCAGGGTGATTTGAATAGTGAGTAAAAAAGTATTTGCAAAGTCCCTATTCTAGTTTGCTACCACAATGCAATATACCAGAATGGCTTTTAAAGGGGGAATTTAATAAGTTGCTAGTTTACAGTTCTAAGACCAAGAAGATGTCCTAACTTAAACAAGTCTATAGAAATGTCCAATCTAAGGCATCCAGGGAAAGATACCTTGAGTCAAGAAGCCCAATGAAGTTCAGAGTTTCTCTCTCATCTGGAAAGGCACATGGTAAACACAGTCAAGGTTCCTCTCTCATCTGGAAGGGCACATGGTGAACACAGCGTCGTCTGCTAACTTCTTCTCCTGGCTTCCCGTTTCATGAAGCTCCCTGGGAGGCATTTTCCTTCTTTATCTCCAAAGGTTGCTGGCTGATGGACTCTGCTTCATGTGGCTATGTCATTCTGCTCTGCTCTCTCTGAATCTCTTTCATTCTCCAAAATGTTTCCTCTTTTATCGGACTCCAGAAACTTATTAAGACCCACCCAAATGGGTGGAGACATGTCATCACCTAATCCAGTTTAAGAACCACTCTTTATTAAATCAAATCTCCAGAGAGATGATCTGATTACAGTTTCAAACATACGGTATTGAATAGGGATTATTCTGCCTTTATGAAATGGGGTTTAGACTAAAACATGGCTTCTCTAGGGGACATACATCCTTTCAAACCAGCACAGTCCCTTTGGGGGAATGGTGAGAAAGGGGGAAAACTCAACTTTCCGAAGTGGAGAATTTCTGATATTCTCACAAGCAGTGCAGACAGCAAAAGCAATAGGCTGAGTTCCCAATCTTGGGGTTTGTTCATAGGCAACTTAACCCCACAAAGGATGTTAAGCCTACTTAAAATTAGGCCTAAGAGTCACCCCCAGAAGGGCCTCTTTTGTTGCTCAGATGTGGCCTCTCTCCCTCAGCCAACACAACAAGCAAACTCAACACCCTCTCCCTGTCTACATGGGGCATGACTCCCAGGGGTGTGGACCTTCCTGGCAATGTGAGACAGAAATCCTAGAATGAGCTGAGACTCAGCATCAAGGGATTGAGAAAACCTTCTCGACCAAAACGGGGAAGAGTGAAATGAGACAAAATAGAGTGTCAATGGCTCAGAGATTCCAAACAGAGTAGGGAGATTATCCTGGAGGTTATTCTTACACATTAAATAGATGTCACTTGTTAGTCAAGATGTAATGGAGAGGCTGGAGGGAACTGCCTGAAAATGTAGAGCTGTGTTCCAATAGCCATGTTTCTTGAAGATGACTGTATAATGATACAGCTTTCACAATGTGACTGTGTGATTGTGAAAACCTTCTGTCTGATACTCCTTTTATCTACCTTATCAAAAGATGAGTAAAACATATGGAATAAAAATAAATAGGGGAAACAAATGTTAAAATAAATTTAGTAGATTGAAATGCAAGTGGTCAATGAAAGGGAGGGGTAAGGGGTATGGTATGTATGAATTTTTTTCTGTTTTGTTTTTATTTCTTTTTCTGAATTGATGCAAATGTTATAAGAAATGATCATGATGATGAATATGCAACTATGTGATGATATTGTGAATTACTGATTATGTATGTAGGAATGATCATTTGTTAAGAATGTTTGTGTTTGTTTGTTGTTATTTTTTTTAATTAAAATAAAAAAACAAAAACCCCAATGCAGCCTGGAGCAGACTGACTTTAAGTCAAGCACATACAAGTTATTGTTCTGTTTTACTTACTATACCCTACCTTGTTTATACTACCAGCAGGTATAGTACTCTCTCTTAGCTTTTATGTTAAAAGAAAGTTATAAGCACTGTAATTTCTGACTATTAGGATTTCTGCAAGATTAACCTTGGGTTCAGGCTGGTCTGCAAACCATGAATCTTTTGATTGGCTTCCCAAAGAGTTAGCCTCCTCTTGTCACTAATTCTAAGAAACATTCATTCATTTGAATTATGTTTTTTCAAGAAACGCACACTTTAGCGAAGAGTCAGGTTTGCAAAACAAGGGTAGAATTAGGTGACAAGGTGCAACAGAGCTGTGTAAAAGAATCCAATGCAGCATGGAAGAGGAGTGTTTAACTCTCTGGGTTGGAGAGGTGGCACTGGGTAGTCATCACAGAAGAGATATGTTTGAGTTGCAACTTGAAGGACAAGTAGTTCACTATTTGCTGTAGACAGAAGGACATTCCAGTTAGAAGGAACAGCAAAATATCCAGAGCATGGAATGTTCTCAGTGTAGCTGGAACACAGAACACACGTGGAGAAAGAAGGGAAGTGAGGCTGTTTACAGCTGATTTGGAGAGACAGAATAGGATTTTACTCAGGGAGAGACATGATCAAGTCTGTACTTCAGAAATATCCTCCTGGAAGCAGGGTTGAAAATTAATTGGAGGAGAGAAGCAGGTAGAAAATTTAGAACAGTATTATAATGAATTAGGAAAAAGATGATGGTGTCCCTTGTAACACAGTTGTGGGAAAAGATGGGAGCTTTTTTCAGAGTACCATAGTGGGGGGTATTGCTTTTAAGGGACACAACCTTCCTAGGAACACTTTGCTCCAAATCTCTTCTTTTCCACCTAGAAGCATGTGAGATGGAAGAAGGCCAGAAGGGAGGATGAATATGGCATGTCAGTGGGCTGAGAAAGGAGATAAAAGAGATAAATCATGAAGGTCCAAGAATCAGAAAAGCCTAGAGAATCTGGAAAGAGAGAGATGGGGATTTTCCATAACACTGAATGGGGCAGAGGTTTCATTAATGATGGTATTTTGCAACTCCGAAAAATAATGTGTGTGAGCAGAGAGGTCCTCAGCTACTCTCTGACAGGGAGCCAAGTATGACATCCCTTAGAGCCCTGGCTCCCAGTGATGACTGAATCATCTGGAGAGGTTTTATAAAAACAGATTCTTGCAATCTCACTGAAAAAACAAGTGAAGGATTAGAACTCTTTATAGGAGAAGACTACAAATGGCCAAACTCATACAAAATTGTTTATTCTCATTAGGCATCAGAGAACTGCAAATCAAAACCATTTTTCGGTTAGTATATTGGCAAAATTTAAAAGATTAATAATATAATCTTGTGGGGAAATAGGTATTCTTGTACACTATTAGTGGGTATGTAAATCAGTACAGCTCATTTAGAATTGCAGTCTGGCCTTGTCTATTGCATTTTCAAATGCATATATGCTTCAACCCAGCAATTCCATTTCTGTATTTACCCTCTAGTAATCTTATACATGATCACAAAGATGCAGGAATAATGAATTTTTATCCTCATATTAAAAATATATTCTATTACAGAAAGTTTTAAGCATATACAAAATAAACAGAATAGTATAATGAACTCTCATGTACTCGTCACCCACCTAACACCATCACTAATAGCAAAAAATAATTAATGTCCTACTTGTCAAGCTATAAGAGACAGTTTTATAAAATGTGATACATCCATACTTTGAATTTTGGAATGCCGTGCAGCAGTTTAAAAGAGGAAAAAAGCTGTATATGTGTCATAAATGAACTCCAAGACACTTTAACTACTTAAGTGGAAAAAAGTGAGTTGCTGAAAAATGCAGATTGTAGGGTACTGGTGTGGCAAGGAGGTTCAGAGCCCCCTCTCAGGAGCCAGACAATTTGGTTTCAAATACCAGCCCTACCACTTACCAGGTGTGTGACTTGGGCACATTACCTAAACTCTTTCTGCTTTAGTTTCCTCATCTGTAAATTAGGGATTAAGATAATAGCATCTACATTATAGGGTTATTGTGAGAATTAAATGAGTTAGTGTGAGTAAAGCACTTAGAAGAATGCCTGGCATTAATAAGTGCTAGACATTTTTATTTGTGCAAAAAAATGGATTAAAAAGAAGGTAAAACAACATATTTCTTTAGACACAAACATGTATGTAAAAACACAGGAAAGGGTCTGAAAGGATTCACACTTAACTGTTAACAAAGATTATATCTTGGGGCTTTGGGGGATTGAAAGGATAGTCCAGGAGGCCACTTGCTTTAAGTGTTATCATTTGAATCTTTTATGAGAAAGCATTCTGATTTTTTGTATAACACTTAAAACTATTGAAAAATACAGATTCCCAAGCTCTGCCTTTGGTGATACCTTGTAGTATGCTGCAGTACATAAATGGGTAAATGCAAAGACTGGAGACGAATTGAAAATAGAAGAGTAGCTGCAGCAAAATAGCAGAAACAATTAAGATGGAAATCCTGAAACATTAATATTTTGCTATACATTTAAAGGCAAGGGCTATCCATTCAGTTTAGCATAAACTGAAGTGAATGCTAAAAGAGATCTGAAGAGCAGCTCAGCAAGCATATGGAGATATTATTATCGTAAAAGTAGTTAGTGGGGCTTAGGACATTATGACATAAAAGAAAGTCAGTATTAGGTCTAAGTTTTCTTAATCACCTGAGATAAAGAAATTCATTATCCTAACAAGGAAAGATTGGCAACTAAGTGAGAATATGTCTGTGTAATATATAATAATTAATTGTATATATAATTATATATTCACACACATACATGCTTAATATGCTTGTTCTGTAAACTTATACACAATTCTTATGACCCTTTTCAACGAACACTTTTGTTTGCCACATACCCAATTCAAGACCTCACTAAAATATTCTAAAAACAAAAACATATGAACTTGCTACAAACTAAATCAACCTGTCAGCAAGTACTGTCCTGTGTGAATCTGCCAGAAAATAGAAGTCACACATAAGAATTGGAATTAGCTGTTCTTGATTTATTATTACCATCAGGGCCTTCGATTACTTCGTACTCGAAACTTCTTGAGGATAGGCAACTTGTTTTTCACATTTTGAACCGCAGTTTCTAAAACCGTGCTAAGTGTGTAGCAGCTGCTTTTACCAAATATTTATTGAATGAAGAAATGACTGAATGAATGATGAATGAATGAAGACTGCATTACGCCTCTTGAGATTCTCTTGGGATTCCTAACCTGGGTGTCTTTATTTGTTTCTAGTTTAAGAAATAGCAGACTACTTATTTAGAATATAAGATTGTGTGTGTGTGCATATTCTGAAGGTCACTTGAACACTTCCCTACCGTTGATTTTAGGAAGAGCTTTAAGAAGTCAGATAAGCATCACACATCCCTTTTAAAACCATATTATAGTTATTTAAGTTTTATCTCAGAGGGCACCTTGAGGCTAGGGGTCAGGGATTATTCTTTGAGTGCTTCCATAGGATGTGCCACAGTGCCATGATGACAGGTGCCGGTTTTAGTCTGCCAGGCTGCTGGGACAAATACCACACAATGGGTTGGTTTATTAACAGGAGTTACTGGCTCAAGGCTTTACAGGTTAGGACTTCAAAATCGAGGCATTGGCAAGGAAATGCTTTCTCCCCAAAGTCTGTAGCATTTTGGTGCTGGCTTGCTGCAGTTGCAGAGGTTCCTTGGCTTTCCTCCCATCATAGGCAATCTCACTCCTTGTGCCTGCTCTTCCCGTTTCTGCTGATTTACAGATCTGGCTCCTCCCTGTGGCTTTCTCTGACTTCTGGCTTCTGATTTTTTCTCTTTATAATGCCTCCAATAATATGGATTAAGATCCAACCTGATTCAATTGAGTCACACCTTAACTAAAAATAACACCTCTAAAAGGTCCTAATTATCCAGGAGTTCATACTATGGGACTATGGATTAAGATTAAAAATATGTCTTTTTTTGGGGATACATAATTCAATCTACCACAATGCTTAATAAATGTTGCTGAATGAATAAGTGCAGTCCAATAATTTTGATTTAGAGAATTTTTCTCTGAAGAGTTTCTTTTTTTCATAGCATTTCTTCCTTTTCCTGTACCTTCTATTGCAACTGTTGGCATGGCACCTGATAGAGAATTCCTGATTCTCCCAGAACAAAGGCCAAGAAAGATGAGGATGGTGTGGTCCCAAAGCTGCTCCTTACACAAACAGTGTTTGCTCTGTCACTAAGACCTAATTAAACTGCTATGCCACCACATTTCTCTGAAGACTAAACCAAGGGTGATTTTTCCAGACTCCTAATCTCTTAAATTGCCTCTGTGTCAAAATCCTCCCTGTGGCCATTATTGGTAACACCTTGAAATAACTGAAAATCTTAGCAGAGAGGAAATACATTTGCATGTCTAGCCCTTGCCTTTAAATGTATAGCAAAATAGCTCTCAATATTTAAGATGCAAAGATGCAAAATCCTTTCTGCTTTGTGAACCAGTGAAAGTCTAATAAAAGTGTGTCTCCCCTGGGTACTTCAGATCATTAACATCCTAGCTTCACGCTTTGCATTAACAAATAATTTATTTTAAAAATTTCTCCAGGGAAAAGACAAGGAACCAAAAATATCTTAGAAGATAACTTTACCTAGCAACCTGAAAAGGCTGTTTCATACAGTTTCTAAAATTTAGCTCCATGCAACAAAATCTTTATGACTGCTTAATTTCTGAAACATCTTCATGGCCAAGCAAGGTGGAATAAAAGAGTAATGCCTTACACATAAGTAGCGGTTTATGGTTTTTATAATGTGTTCATTACGAATGCTACCATAACTGATCACCTACGTATGCTAGGACGTTGTGCTAAGTGTTTTATATATTTAAATGGAATTTACTCTTAGCCACAATCCTGTGCAGTAGTAGGTATTACACACCCTTTTGCTAATGAGGAAACTGTGGTTTAGTCAAGTTAAGTAATTTACCCAAGGTCACAAAGTTAGGAAATGGCTGAATTTAATAATTTCAAACCTGGATCTGTCTGACCCTAAAACTTATAGATTTATTTCACTTGGTGAGAATTTTAAAAAGAGAAGTGAATGAATAATTCATTTCCTTTTATATTTACTACAGAATCTTCCTCATTTCTCATAGCTACAATTCTTCCTGGTTCTGTATCCATCTTCTTTTTCCCTCCTTCCCCTTCTCAAAAAGCTCAGCCTCACTACATAGGCTTCACTCCTTCCTGCTACACATGCTCTGGATTCCTGGTATCACTTTGCTCCACAGGGACACCATTATAAGCTCTATGGTGTTGCCTCCTGAATAACAAGTTTAGAACACAATGTAAATGGTGCCCCCTGGAGTTGTGTAACTACCAGTTCTGTAGGTTTCTTACCTTCTTATCAAGGACAGCTTCTTCCAGTGTTCCCTGCTCTCCTCTATCATCAATCTCTGTCTCTACTGGATTATTTCCATTGGCATGCAAAGATGTCTACTACCCTCTACCTTAAAGACAAGCAAACAAAAAACCCAATAAATGATAAATACCAATCACCCTTGACCCTACATTTGTCTCTAGCTAGTACCCAGTTTGGGAGAGCTATGTCTCCAGTGACTACTTCCTTGTTACTCATCAGCTTCTTCCAATCTGACTCCAACTCTCCTCTGAAACTGCTCTTGTCAAGGTTTCCAATGACCTCCATGCTGCCAGATCCAATTGACTTCAGTTCTTCAGGGCTTTGGATAAGGATCCTTTTCTTCTCTTTCGATATTCTCTTTTTAAGTAATCTCATCTATTCTTGTGATTTTAAATGTCATCTCAACTCCCTAATTTATGGCGTCATTCCAGGTCTTGCTTCTGATTCCTATTCATACATGTAATTTTCTCCTTGAAAATTCCTCTTGACTATCTCAAGAAGCCTGTCAAAATTAATATTTGCTAATTTCCAAACTTGCTGTTTCCCACTGTCTTTATCTTACGAGATGACACTATCCTCATATGGTCGTTTAGACCAGAAATCTAAGAATTATCCTTGATTCCCACTTTTCTTTTATCCCTATTTCCAATTCATGAGCAAATCCTGTCCTACTGTATCTCTAAAATATATCTCAAGTTACTTAGCCTTTTCTGCCACCACTCTAGTCAAAGCCTCCACGTCACAGGATGCTTTAATAATGTCTTAGCTGTCCCTGCCTAGTTCTTCTTTTTTGCCCTCTTTCAATCTATTCTTCATATAGAATCCAGACTGACCTTTTGAAAAATGTAAATTAGATCACATCACTCTCCTGTTTAGAACATTTTAGTTATTTTCATTGACTTCAGATAAAGTCCAACCCTGGTCTAGAAAGCCCTACATTGTCTGGCCCATGCCTTCCTTCCCAACTTCATTTTGAACACTGTGCCGGTTTGAAAGGATGTACCCCAGAAAAGCCATGTTTTAATTCTAATTCCATTTTGCAAAGGCAGCAGTTTCTTCTAATCCCTATTCAGTACCGCATGTTTGAAACTATAATTAGATCATCTCCCTGAAGATGTGACTCAATCAAGAGTGGTTGTTAAATTGGATTAGGTAGATAATGTGTCTCCACCCATTTGGGTGTGTCTTGATTAGTTTACTGGAATCCTACAAAAGAGGAAACATCTTGGAGAATGGGAGAGATTCAGAGTGAGCAGAGAAGAACAACATAGGAACGAGAGGCAGAATCCACCAGCCAGCAACCTTTGGAGATGAAGAAGGAAAGCACCTTCATGAAATAGGAAGCCAGGAGAGAAGCTAGCAGATGACACCACGTTCTCCATGTGCCATTCCAGCCGAGAGAGAAGCCCTGACTGTGTTCGCCATGTGCCTACTCACTTGAGAGAGAAACCCTGAAATTCAGGGGCCTTTTTGAACCAAGGTATCTTTCCCTGGGTACCTCTGATTGAACATTTCTATAGACTTGTTTTAATTGGGACATTTTTCTCGGCCTTAGAACTGTAAACTAGCAACTTATTAAATTCCCCTTTTTAAAAGCCATTCCGTTTCTGGTATATGGCATTCCAGCAGCTAGCACACTAGAACAAACACCATGGCTGTTTCCATGTTCTTTGGCTGCTCAAGCACATACCATGCAATGGGTGAGTTTAAACAATGGGAATTTATTAGCTCACAGTTTTGAGGCTAACAGTAAGTCCAAATCAAGGAGATACTTTCTTCCTGAAGACTGGTGTCTGGGGTAGGCTGCCGATGATCTGTGGTCCTGGGCTCCTCTCTCACATGGCAATGCACATGGCTGCCTCTCTTGGCTCTCTGTCTTCTTCCAGGTTCCAATGAATTTCAGATTCTTGCTTCCTGCGGCTTTCTCTCTCTCTCTCTGCCTGGATTTCATTCACCTATAAAGGACTCTAGTACTAGGATTAAGATCCATACAGATTGAATACCTTAACAGAAGTAACCCCATCCAATGGTTTCACACCCACAGGAATGGATTAATTTACGATCATGTTTTTCTGGGTTACATCTAGCTTCAAACCAACACAATAGTCTAGGTGCAAAACCCTCTTCAGTTCATTAAACAGCTCAGACTCTCCCGTCTTATAGCCTGTGGATTTACTGCTTAGAAGGCTTCCTCACTCTCCATTGCTGCCTCCATCTTATCCTTCAGCTTTCATCCAACATTCTTACCATTAACCTCCACATTGCTAAATAGAAAAATTAATTCTTCGTTCTGCTCTTATGAGACCTATTGGTGGTATGTGATCCCTTTCTTCCTGAAACATTTTCTTTGTTTGGCTTCCATAATATCACGTTCACCAGTTTCCTCATACTTCATGGACCATTTCTTTAAGGTCTTTTTTTTTTCTGTTTCATCTTGTTTTCCCAACCTTGGGATGTCCCAGGACTCATTTCAGACTTCTCCATCCATACTTCCCAAGTGATCTCATCTTATCTCATGGCTAGCACCTCCCAACTTTATCCCTCTGGCTTGGACTGCTCCATTTAATTTCTAAATCACATTACAAAGATTTCCATTTGGTTATCTAATAAGAAACTCAAACATGACATGTTCAAAAATGAATCTCAGGTCTTCCACAACCTCTGCCACCACCTACAAGTTACTCCCCCTTCTTCTTTAACATCTTGGTAAATGGCAACATTTTCTTATTTTCTCTGGTCAAAACACATCTGAATCATACCTGAATCCTCTCCTTATTTCCTATGTCCAAACCAACAAGAAGTTGAATTCTACATTCAAAGTACACACAGAATCTTGGCTATACGACAAAAAGATCCATGACAAAAAGATCCAAAAGACAGGCCAAATTAGAAACAACTTGAGCATTAAAATAAATAGTCATAGTGGCAGATTATTATACCATTTGCTAGGTTCAAAGTACTTCCTCACAAGATACTTATTAAGTACAAAGAGAAAAGAATACCTTTAGAGTGGAGAAGCCAGGCAAACACCACCTTAATCAAGTGTTCAAAATAAACATGATCAATAATGGGAAAAATTGATATCATGTAGCTCCAGATAGGATGCAACAAAAAGAACATGTCATTTCTGTGATACATCTTCCAAACATGCATAATGTGAATCTAATCATCAGGAAACATCAGAAAAACCTAAACTGAGGGACATCTACAAAATAACTGTTTTGTAATGTTTAAAAATTCAAGGTCATCATAGTCAAGAAATAACTGAGAACAATTTAATCCATAAAGTGACTGAAGAGACATGCTAACTAAATGCAATGCATGATTCCAAACTGGATTCTTTTGCAATAAAAAGTATTACAGGAACAATTGGTGAAAGTTAAATGGAATCTGAGGATTACATGGTATTGATGTTAATTTCCTGATTTGTCACTCATATTGTGGTTATGAGAGAGAATATCTTTGTTTGTAGGAAATAGACGCTAAATTATTTGGGGTCATGGGGTATTACATTAGCAACGTAGTCTCAAAAGATTCAGGAAAAATGGGTTCTTTGTACAGTACTTGCAAATTTTCTGTGTTTTTGCTTCAGAAACAAAAAGGAAAGAAAAAAGAAAGAAAAAAGATATATCTAAATTGGATCACTGTTTAGTCCTTCCACTTTTATCAGTCTGATATGAGTCACTATTTTGTAATGGATTCCAAATTACTTCTGATCTTGCCTACTACAATCTGTTCTCAATTTAGCATCTGGGGTAATCTTTAAAAAATTAAGTCGGATTATATTACCCCTCAGGTTAAATGGCTTCCCAGTTTACTTTGAGTAAAAGCCAAAGTACAATGATACCCTGATGTCCTTCCAAGCCCTAGCTCCTGATAGCTCTGAATTCATAGGCCACCATTCCAGCTACTGCTCTTGCTGTTCTGCCCACAAGTCATTCACAACTTTGCACTGGTTATTTATTGTTTGTCACCGGTTTACCAAAATGTAAGCTCCACAAGGGCAGGGACTTTGTTTTCTTTATTGCAGATTTCCCAGTGCCTACACTGGTGCATGGAATATTGTAGGGTTGCAACCGATCCAATCAATCATTAAAATATGATTAGAATGAATGACTGAATCTTGGCCTAAATGTCCCCTCCTAGAGAAGTCTTCCCTGATCACCTGCTCTACAATGGGTTCTCTTCCCCTTTTTATTCCATATTGCGGCCACTGGCCTATTCTCCTTCACAGCAACCCCTCATCCTATAATTACCTGCCTGTTTAGTTTCTTGTTTATTCTCTGATAGTAACCTTGAGGGAGGGAAAGTCTTTTGTCTACATATGCTGTGCCTTTCAAAATGCTATTACATAATAGGGGGAACAAATGTTAAAATAAATTTAGTTTGAAATGCTAGAGATAAATGAAAGCGAAGGGTAAGGGGTATGGTATGTATAATCTTTTTTTTCTCTATCGTTTTATTTCTTTTTCTGTTGTCTTTTTATTTCTTTTTCTGAATTGATGCAAATGTTCTAAGAAATGATGAATATGCAACTATGTGATGATATTGAGAATTACTGATTATATATGTAGAACGGGATGATATGTTAATGTTTTTGTTTGTTCTTAATTTTTTAAATTAATAAATAAATTTAAGAAAAATGCTATTACAAGGAACATATTCCGTAACTATTTGTGGAATGAATGGATTTTTTTTCTCATTTTCTAAATTTAAGACCTTGCATAACAATCCTTTTGTTTTTTGTTCCTTATTTAAAGGTATTGGAAAGGTATTTTAATAGTGATATTAACACATGTAGCACCTCTCCTTTCTGTTGATGCAGCGAATTTCTAGTTTCCCTTCTATACCCGGAGTTCCTTGACGTTAGGGGTTATATCTATGATACATCTTCATATCCCCAGAGCTTAGTGATTGTCTTTCAGTTGTGTTTAATAAATGCTTCTGAATGAATGAGTGCAAGTTCAGAACGCTCGGGAAATGTTGATGCAGTGGGAACACGAAGACACCCACCGATGTAGTGGACAGAAACTGAAAGAGCATCTACAGATATAGCTTCAAGTCTTAGCACTGGCAATAACTACATGTCAAAATTCTCCTGATCTTTAGTTCCCTTATCTTCCCTATATATATCATCAAATTTCTGATGTCTATAACACATTTCAAAATCAAGTATTTTTATTGCCGCAGCTGCATTTCTTAGTCTCCCACCCCAAGTCTTTTCTTGGGGGTTACCAGACTCCTGAAATGACATTCAAATTTTAAAATTTTAATTATGAAAAATTTCAAACCTAAACAAAAGTGGATTCAAAAGTATAATAAACACCCATGCACCCACAATCTGGCCTAAACAATCCACTCAAAGCTAATCTTTTCTCATTCCTTGCTGCACTTACTTCCTCAATTCCATTACTTTTATTTCATTTATTTATTTTTTCTCTCTAAGTTTTTTTTCTTTTTTTGGAGGGGCACGGTTCGGAAGGGAACCTGGGTCTCCTGCATGGCAGGTGAGAATTCTACCACTGAACTCCCCTTGCACCGCCCCCTCAATTTCCTTACTTTGAAGCAAATTCCAGACATGATAACTTTTCACTTGTAAATATTTCATTATTTATGAAATGTAATTATTAATTCTTTAATTGCCACCTCCTATGTTCCTTGACTGCTTAAAAAGTTAAGCATTCATTGAACGATGTGTTACTTTTCCCAGAAACTTGATATAGTAAATTTATTCCATTCTTTTATTTGACCAAACTGGGTAAATTCTTTCAGAGAGTTCAGCATAGGTGGGTATTACAGCACCCAGCTCAGTGCCTTGTAATCAATAGAGATTGAATAATAATAAAGTCAATGTGCTTTTTTTTTAATACAATCTCATCCACATGAGTCTTGTCCTCCCTACCTGCCCCTGTTCCTTCCTGAATTTATTTCTCAACTGGATATTATTAAATTTTATTAAGCCATTGGAGGAGGGAGAGTGTTGAGGGTCAACTAAGTTCTTCCTGTACGGGGGAACAAAGAGCATTCTTCTTTTTTTTCTTTAATTTTCCGATTTTGGCTTGAGAAATATTGGCAAGCATAATTTTCTGTAACAGAGTAGGCGAAGATAAAGTGGAGGGGCGGAGCTGCGTGGAGGCCCCGCCCACGACACCCCTCTGCTCTCCGCCCTCCTTTTCCCCTTTCCTTGCCCTTTCGCTCTCCATCCCGGCAGCCCTAGCGCCCATCCCGGCGCTTCTCAAGATGGCGGCCGACAGCGAGGTGCGGCGTTTGCTCCTTCCCTATCGATCTCTATCTCTGTATTCGTCTCGTTCGCGTCAGCGCCTCAGGCTCAATCTTTTTTTTTCTATTTTTCTTTATCCCGCAGCCTGAGAACGAAGTATTTGAAATGACGGACTTCACTACTGCCTCGGAATGGGAAAGGTGAGTGAGTCGCATCACTGCTTACTAGCACCTTGGCCGCGGTCACCCCAACGCTTCCCCAGCCTAGACACAACACCTGTGACGCCACTTCTTCCGGAGAAGTAGGGCCCGAGTGGCCTTCGGTTCTTTCTCTTTTCCCTTCTCTGGCCAGCTGCAGTCCTCTTCCGTGTCTCTCGTGTTTGACGAACCTCGGCCCGCCCCCAGCAGCCAAATCTCTGAGACTTGGGTTCTTAGAGAAGTTTTGTTGTCTCTACTCTCAACTTTCCTTCGACCTTTTATTATCTGGTTGTTGCCCACCCGCAAAAACAGGTTTCTGAGGCTGCCATTTACGTTCCTGTTTTCATTTCTCGTTGAAACGTATTTATCATAAGAAAAAAATTTCACAGCTGCTTGTCTTCCTTTTCGTTTACGTTACATTTCAGGAATAGGCCTTTCTTCGTACTGTTGATAGTTGTCCATCTGCCACACTTCCACCATCTCCAGCCTGCCTTTTAAAAAAAGTTGGCACATGACTCTGGAACGCTTTGATTCAAGTTGTTTGATTTCCGTGGGTAATGTGCTCAGGTCTCCTGTGCTTACAAACTGCATTGAACAGCTGTCTGGGTGAAGCTGTTTTTATCACTGAAATTACTTGAAAGCTCGGTTTGTAGAGGAGGGATATAGCTTCGATATAGAAGTTTTTCTGCTCATTGGCACAGAAACTTCAGTTTTCTGGATATGGAGGTCTGTATTTAGTTTGTTGCAACATTTAGAGAGAAAAATTGTGTTTATTTTGTAATTAGACGGCATGGGGCAATAAAAAATATTCCTGCTGGAGTAATCGTTTCACCTGTTGTATCCCACGCCTGCTAAGAAGATCAATAAGACATAACCGCATAGTCAAGGCTTTAGAGCAGATACAGTGTGTCCAGAACTGTATTAAAAAAACAAAAAACAAAACTTGATCATATATGTTTAAAAAACAATCAAACAGCAAATCGCTAAATTGTAAACCAAGTGGTACTAACTGTAAAAATATTAGAAGTTCATTGTAAACTCGAGTCTTAGAATGTATAATGTTTCACATTTTAGAGATAGAAGATAGAGAAGGGGGAGTAGTTACATAATATGTTCAGAATTGTTAACGAGGTTGAATTTAAATGTTTGGGAATGAATAGAGGAGATAGTAGCTCATTATTGGGATTATAAGTAATAGTAACTTATTGTAGGTGAATTTGATTGAAAGTGCTTGTTGAAAGACATGTATCTAAAGTTCTTGCATGAACCACAACAAATGTAAAAAAAAAAAGTAATAGAGGGATATAGGTATGGCAAGCTATAGACTATAGTAAGCAGTAATATTTTAATGTTCTTTCATCAATAGTAACAAATTTACTACACCAATACTGTGGGTCAGCATGGGGTATGGGAGGATTTGGGTTTTATATTTTATTATTATTTCTGTTCTGGAATAATGAAAATGTTCTAAATCAATCATGCAGATGTGTGCACAACTATGTGATGGTACTATGAGCCAGTGACGGTATGCTTTGGATGGTTTGCGTGGTATGTGAATATATCTCAATGAAATTGAAAAAAAAGTAATGGAAGCTCAAATAAAGATGAGATTCTTGTGGACTCTGGGACATGCTTTCACAGAGAAGATGGGAAATGAACTGGACCTTGAAAGTGGGAAGGCTTAAGAAGGGACTGACATGAGCAGAGAGCATATAGGTGAGAATGAACCTTTGAGATTTCATGAAGAAATAGTTTTTACTGGAGTGAAGACTACCTGTTGAAGGGAAATAAGAAAGAAGGTTAATAAGGAAGATACAGTCAGGTTATAGACAGCCCCAAAGCTAAGTAAAGGAATCCAGATTTAGTGCTTTTGGGCCAGTGACTCTCAAGTCTTAGTGTGCATCATAAGCATAGATTGCTGGGTCCTACCCTCAGAGTTTCTGATTGAATAAGTCCAAAATGGAACCTAAAGATGTGCCTTTTTTAACAAGTTCCAAGGTGATTTGGATTCTGCTGGTCAGGACACTTAAAGAAAGAACCACTGTTTTAGGCAATAGTGAGAAGGTCTTGATAGATTTTAGAGTAGTGAAGTGATTTGAGAATTTTTCTAGGCGGTGAGGTAAAATTAAAGCCAGCTGCCTACACTGATCATCCATAATTAGGTTGGGAAAAAGGGAGGATGGACAGGAGGATTGTAAGACATTTCAAAGATTTAGATAAGCTGGATGAAATGTAGAGTTAGAAGAATCAAACATGGAGCAGCGATTTCTTCCCTGAAAAATGAAGATAAAGTGACAAACTGAGAAGAGATCAGATTTGGACCACTTGAGTTTGAAATAGTAACTCAGTGACTTGAAGGTCAGTAGAAAAATGTAACTCAAGTTTTGGAGTATGAGGGTGAGGAAGCATCATTGTTTTGAATGGAGAAATATTTGCTTTCCCCTACCTAAATATTCAAATTATCCTAAAGTAGAATATTAAATTCTTTAGGTTCTTATACAGAAGTAATAAATACAGTTATCAGAAAACTGCCACAAAGTAGGAAATTTGCTTTTTTGGCTTTTGTGGTTTCGATTCTAGAGTGAAACTTGATGAGAAATGAGAAAATGTTGAAGACTTTGTAGTCTTTATTTTATTGTTTGAAAGGTCTCATCAGTATGTTAGGAGGCATATGGATAATTAAGAGGTCCATTGCCCATAACTCTTTTTAACATTTGTCCATTGAGTAAGTATTTTTAAGCACCCAACTGGGAAATGCAATACAGAATAATAGGGATGTGATGGCTCGTAAAAACAGTTAAGTTTCTTGATCTTATGGAATATGCAGTCTAGTGGGAAAGACAGATATTAATCAAAAAGAATATAAATGAGTCTGTAAGAACAAATTGAAATAAGAGCTAGGAAAGAGAAAATGGCATTTGAAAAAGGAAACTAATACAGAATGAATCAGAGGAACTGACCCTTTATATAAGATCTGGAGAGTGAGCTTTTAGGGGAAGTGAATAAATTTTTCTGCACAAATCTCAATACTTACAGGATGTCTAAATTTGCTCCTTTAACTAGTACTGATAGAATTCATGTGATAAGTATTTTATTTCTTTTAATTTGAAAGCTATATTATTTTACATTATTTTTATTATAATTATTGTAGAATAAAAAAGAAAAATCACTTGTACTCTAAACTATTAACATTGTGATGTATTTCTAATTTATGTGTTTGTTGTAGACTTTTTTGGATCACACCATAATAATACTGTATATACTGTCTTTTTTTCTTTTTACACATGAAAACTTTTATTTTCTCACTCTTCAAAACATCTTTAATGAGGATGTATTAGTCCGTTGAATGGATGTACCATTACTAATTTACTGCATTTTGACATTAATGTAGCTTCAAGTTTTTACCCTCATAAATGCAATGTACATTTCACATGCAAATTTTTACCCAGGTTAGGATGTATTTTTTTTAATTATTTCTATTTTGTAAACATAATGTGTTTTGAGAACATTCATATCAGATCATTGTCATTTGACTCAGCTCCCCCAAAATGAATTAGTAAATTAATAACACCTTTAATTTTAACAAGAAATTAATTAGAAGGTTCAGTTGAATCATATACTCAAGCTGTCATTTCTATCATTGCTCTCTTACGAAAGAATTGTGAATATTAATTTATAATGTTGAAAAGGTACAATTGGATGTCTTTGAATGTGATTACCATCACATGTTTTTTTGTCATTGAGGACATGCATGCACTGTATCATTATTTGATTTCCTTAAATGTTATTTAATTATACATTAAAAATATGTTTGAATTTTAGATATAACACATTAAAGAAGCTGTCTATAAATATAATCCCTTCTCAATATATTTATCTGTTTTGTTTCAAACATAAATAACCTAATCTACAAAATCATAAAACTATGAATTGGTAAGGCTTAAAATGATTTTGCTCATATTGAGCCTAACAAAAGTGTTTTCTTTATGTGATTTTATAAGTAACGCACAATGTTCACAGTATTTATCATTAATTTTACAATTAATGAGAAGAATGTTGAGGACTTTGTAGTCTTGCTTTTATTGTTTGGCTAACTTAATATTGCCACAAGTTAATAACTCCCAATCAGTTCTACCAGTAATAGACCTTCTAGTGTGTTTCATAAAGATGCCATATGCTTAAAAAGCCAAAATAGTCAAAAGACTAGATTTTTAAAACAGTAGAAAAAGTTGCTGTTTAAATAATATATTAAAATTTCATGTAATAAAATCAAAGAGCAATTTTGAATGTTGGCTATGTTTCATTTTATAAGTTATTTTAAAATTATTTGTAGAGAATAAAATTTAGAAAGTAAAACATTCTCATTAGATTTATTTGAAACAAACTACATAATAACAAGTTAAGTACTGTCATTGCTTTTATTTTTTGTACTTTTTTTTTTTACTCATCTGTTCATACACTCATCCTGGGAGTTCTGTCGCACGTTGCCAAGGAGATTTACACCCCTGGGAGTCATGTCCCATATAGTGGGGGAGGCAGTGAGTTTACCTCCCAAGTTGGCTTAGGGAGAGAGGCCATATCTGAGCAACAGAAGAGGTTCTTTTGCTGTTAGGCATAATTATAAGTAGGCTTAGCCTATCTATCCTTTGCAGGAGTAAGTTTCATAGGGGCAAACCCCAAGATCGAGGGCTCAACTTGTTGATTTGGTTTTCTCCACTGCTTGTGAGAATATCAGGAATTCCCCAGATGGAGAAGTTAAATATTTCCTCCTTTTTCCCCAGTCCCCCAAGGGGACTTTGCAAAATAAACTTTTTTCTTCACTGCCTAAATTACTCTGGGATATATGGGGGTATCACACTAACCTGGACAAACCAACAAGATCTCATGCCCTTTTCAAGTGTCCATGTAATTATTATGTTTGAATAAACTGACTATACAAGTTAAATTAGATAATGTGCTACCCAAAATATATATTTTGCACCAAATAGATGTCTTTTCTTTTGGTCTCACACAGAAGTTGAAGTTTTAAAATATGGACGAGACTGTCCTTTACCTTATATTCTGATCTCCCTTAGTCCTATCCAGATCAGCTTCATTCATATCTCTACTTGAAGTCTGATCCCTTTTCACCTTTTTAAACAGTTCCTATATGGGGTAGTGCTGACTTTCATAGCTTCAGAGCTCTATCTCTGGGTCTCAGGTGTCACATAAATACCCCAAGATTCAGGGAACCACCAGGTTATACACAAATAGCTCATTACCAGAATTTAGAAATAACAGTTAAAACTCTGGAATAGATGTGCCTATTGTAAGAGCTTACAATCTAGGACCCTTTTCAGTAGGCCCTAACCTGAAAACCCATGTTGTTGACTTCAGTTCTCTGAGATTGTATATTATAGCTGTCATTACTTTTACAATTTAAGCTTCTAAAAGTTTTATTTTCAGTAAAAAAAAAAAAAAAAAAAAAAAAAATTCAGGTTCTCTTTAACTGCCAGCCAAACTTTATTTTGTTAAAGAGATCACAAGAAATGGTTTCCATTCTCTCATTAAAAAGTAAAAACAATCGAACTGAGTTACATAATGAATCTAAATAGAAATTCCTAAATAATGGCTGAGATTCTATCAACTTTACCCAACATAACTTAAATCCACTAGTTATGCATAAAGAAGTTTATAATGGAAATGTCAGCAAGTCGTAACTACTACATCACTACTGAAGGCACAGCACATGTACATATTTGGTAGATGGACTGCTTAGAAAATAAAAGCTCTTAGAGCTGTAAATAAGGAATACATAAATACAAACACAACAATACCATGGCATTAGGGCCATTTATAGAAAGTGAATAAGATGTGAAGTAAACATGTTTGAAAAGGAAAATGTTTCTGCACTGCTGTTTGCAGTAATTTTAGTCTGAATTCTTGACTACAATGCAGTCTTCAAATCCTCTTGTAGAGCTTGGCATACCTCCTCAGGATTTCTCCAGAAAGTCAGTGTGTCATTTTCAGCAGCTGTAAGTCCTTGGGATGTTAGTCACCATTAATTTGCTTTAGTTTCATTAGCAGTAAACTAATAGCAGCCTTAGCAAGTACATATCACTGTTGTGACTTTAGTGCTTCTGTGGCCTTGCGAAGTTTCTTAAAACTGATGATAAAGCTACTGGGTTAATTCCCTGTTCACCAAGGTGTACACAGGTAGAGTTTTTATATCTAAGCCAGTATTCAGAATTCTTGAAACCTCAAGTGGAATGTCCACGGTCTCCCTAACCACTTCAGATTTGCCACCGGGGAGGCAACTGCGGGTGCAGTGGCCGCTCAACTGGCTTTGAATATAATTTGTCTTACTTTACTTGGGCAGTACTATCTAGGTGTTTTAGGAGAACAATATTACTGAAAGATTGCATTATATCTGTTAACTTTTATGGAATAATTGTTAGCTTCTTAGAGTAATAGCAAATCTTATGAAAGTGTTGTATAACACATATTTACCACTGCCACTGAGTTTTGATAGTTCTCATTTGCTGCTTTTGAACTTTTGAATTTTGTTGCTAGTCAAAATTCATTTCTTTTTAATAGGTCTGCTTGATCATTAGACTTAAGTATTAGTGAATAGTCTTTAAATCTGTTCTTAATATAGGAAAATTTATAGATTCTTAATTTATATTTTGTGGAAGGTTGAATGCCTTTGGGCATGCGGTAGACTTAAAAAACCATCAAAATCCAAGAAGTTTTTAGCTAAAGATTATTTCTGCTTTTATTCCACATCTATAAATTAGATAAACAGTACTAATTACTGTGCTTTCTCAGTGTTAAAATATAAAAAATTCCTTTTTAAAGAACTAGTATAATAGGAAAAGATATACTGTCTTATGTATTTAGCAAGTTTTTTTTTCCTCCTCCTTCCTAGGTTTATTTCAAAAGTTGAAGAAGTCTTGAATGACTGGAAACTAATTGGAAACTCTTTTGGAAAGCCTCTTGAAAAGGTCAGATATATTTGCTGGTATCTCTAAATGAGTATTTACTTTAAATATTTTTTAAACTCTTGCTACATTTGGCACATTTGAATGAAATATTTTTTAAAGTTATGTATAAGCTATAAACATTATCAAATGGTATCTGGAAGTACTTGGATTTGAATCTGTGGCAGATGTAAGACTTGTGAAATGTTTTTTAAAATAATAAAGTTATATATATATAATGTCATTCTTTGTGAGTGATTTTATTCTGTTTTTCCTGGTATTTATTTCTCTCGACTTTTTCCTTAGACTGCTAGAAAGTCTTTTTACACAGATTTTTAATTGGAGAAATAATGTAGTTACCAACTTCTTGGACTGAGTATTTTGCTTAATTAATGAGAAAAACTTTGGTTTTACAATTGACTTGCAGTAGATCGCCATTTTACTCAATTTTTGTATTTTATGGTACCACTAATAGTATTGTCTCTCCTGTCCTGTATTTCCTCCCCTTTTTAAAAACGTTACTGAATGCTTTGGGGATATTTAATCACGAAAAAATTATTCTTCAAAGTTGAGATGGAACTTTAATTCTAATTTGATTCTTGGGACTGGTGGTTTTACTCATAAGCCACACTTCAAATTTTTACCAAAGAGTGTACTCTGAGAAGAAACGTAGATTTTTCTGTTTGACTTAAGGGAACTGACATTTTGATCTTAAGCTTGTATAGGTGCTTAATTTGTTAATTAAATTCCTTTTAAGTAAAATAAATCCTTTATATTACAAATTTATTAGCTCTGCAATTTACTCCTTTCCAAGGAACCCTATTCTCAATATTTGCTTCTTAGAGTTTTTCAGCTTTATGGTGCTGTTAACAGAACTTAAGACTATCAAAAAAAAGAGCTTTTGGTTTTTCTATATCCCTATAAATATAAGCAGAAAAGGTAATGTTATATATAGGCTCACATATGAGATTGTTGAAATATATAGTGTAAATTGATTTACTGTTTTCAGATTTTTTGCATTTACATTTTTGAATAAAGGGGAAATGTGAAGTTCTCCAACAGATATTTGTATACACTGGGTGGAGGAAACAATAAAATAAGATCTGTGCTGCCATGAAAATTCTAGTAAATTCTAGTGAGTGCACGAAGTAATAAAAAAGTAAACATATATGTTTCAAATTTTAGATGCTTAATTCAGTTTGGTGGTATAAGTTGGATAATATGTTAAGTTGATAATATATTGACAGGCATTTAATAGGGACTAAAGAAGTTTTAGCTTTCCAAGGAGGAAAAGCCCCTTGGTAGTTAGTAGCAAATAAAAGAGATGGAAGACAGCACATTTCAAGGTGAGCTGTAACTGATAAGATTTAAGAAAGTCTAAAGGATAGGCATTATTCAGCATAGAAAAGAAAGTTTAAAGAATGTCTTAAGAGATTTTAATTTATGTGAGGGACATTGCTTACCAATCCTGTTTCTCTGAAGGGGATTAAGAAAAGTGATTTACTTAAAACCTTTAATTATTTCAAACATATGCAAAGTGAATAAAATATTGGCAGTGAATCTCATGTACCCTTTGCCCAGTTTCATCAATTAATATTCTGCCATTATTGTTTCATTAGTACCTCTCCCTGCCTCCCACCCACCCCACTAGACTTTTTTATAGGGCTTTTTTTTGGTAGAATTTACATACATTGTTGTGCCCAAAACTTGATTGCTTGATTTTGACAATTGGTTATACCTGTGTAACTCACACTTCTACATGGCTACAGGACATTTCATCACCCCAGAAAGATCCCTGGTGACCCTTTCTAGTAAATCCTCATACTTTTCACTTCACCGCTCCTCCCCCAGATATCTGCTAATTCTTTTTTTTTTTTTTAAATCCTAGATTGCTTTAACCTCTTCTAGGGCTTCACATATATGGAATCATACAGTATCTACTCTTTGTTTTTGGCTTCTTTTACTCATTGTAATGCATTCAGCAGTCATCTAGGTTGTATTTTCTTTTTATTTCTGAAGAGTATTCTGCTGTATGAGAATACTATGCTGCAAAAAAAAGTTTTGCCTGCTAGACATTTTTTAAAATGTAGTTTTATACATTTTAAATGTAAAATGTAGTTTTATACATTTAAATGTATAATGTGTGAGCTAAATTCACACGTTATACAGTCCATCCAAAATATACAATCAGTGGTTCACAGTATCATCACATAGTTGTGCATTCATCACCATGATCAATTTTTAGAACATTGTATTCCTTTAGGAAAAAGAATAAGAAGAAAACTCCTAAAACACCATACCCCTTTTCTCCCCATCTTGTTGACCTCTGGTATTGCACTCTATACAATCTTAAGACTTGCAATAAAGATGGATTGACTAAGACAGTGTAGTATTGTCAGAGATAGATATATAGATCAGTGGAGCAGAATAAAAGATCCAGAAGTAGATACATATTTCTCCATCTCGTTTGATCATTCTTTCTTATCCTCAGGGATGTCTGAGCAATGACCATTTTAATTTCTTTCTACTGGAAAGGGTAGAGGACCTTACAGGGTAGAGGAATCAAACTGGTTGATGTTATTGGAGAGACTGGTACCTCTGGGTCCCAGGGTTTATCTTGCATAGGCCCAATCTGGAGGCCTTAAATTTCTGAAAAAAAATAAACTTACCAAGAAAAACTTTTATAGAGTCTTAGTAGACACCACGTATTCTTTAGGGTTTTTAGGAGCACTGTTGGGTGGGGCTTGACATACTGTGGCAATTTGCAATATCTGGCTGAAGCTTGCTTAATTGAAACCTCCAGAATGAACTCTTGACTCTATTTGAAATCTTTTAGCCACTAAAACTTTCTTTTCCCCCTTATGGTCAAGAAGGCATACTCAGTCTCACAGTGCTAAGGCTGTGAGATTCCAGCCCTGGGAATCATGTCCCATGTATGCTTGGTAGACATTCGGATTATGTCCAATTCCTGGCTATTATGGATAAAGCTGCCTTGTATGAGGCTGCTTTTTGGATATATGTTTTTATTTGCCCTGGGTAAATAGGTAGGAGGGGAACAACTGGGTCAAAGGATAGGTTTATCCTTAACTATAGGATGCTGTTAATGCTATTTGTGCCATTTTACATATCACCCAGCAATATTTGAGTCAGGGTTGCTCCACATTGTTACTAACAATTGGTTGTGATCAGTCTTTTAAATTTTAGTCATTCTAATGGATGTGTTTGTAGTTTTTATTTGCATTTCTGTTATGAATATTGATATTGAACTGTTTTCGTGTGCCTATTAGCCATTTGTGTATGTTTGTGAAATGTCTGTTCAAGTTCTTTGCCCATTTTAAAAACAGAGTTATCATTATTGAATTATAGGAGTTCTTTTATATAGTCTGTTTAAGTCCCTTCTCAGATTGTAGTTTTGGTAGGTTGTGAAGATAATTTTATTTTTTTCTAGAAGCTTTATCATTTTGCTTTTATTTAGGTCTGTAATCAGTCTTTTTTTTTTTTTTAACTTTGTATTGCAATAACCCAACATTTCCCATTTCAACCACATTCTGGTGTACAACTCAATAGTATTAATTATATTCCCAATGTCGTATCACCATCACAGTATTACCTCTTCTGAATGGGTTTTGTTTTGCTTGCTACTGGCATATTTACCTGGGGCTCCCTGCTTTGCTTCCCAAGCCATCTCTCTCTCTCTCTCTCTCTTTTTTTTTTTTTTTAACATATTTTGTTATGAAACATATATACAGAAAAGCAGTAAATTTCAAAGTACATTGTACATTGTAACAAATAGTTATAGAACAGATTTCAGAGTTTGGTGTAGGTTACTGTTCCACAATGTTAGGTTTTTCCTTTTAGCTGCTTCAAGATACTGGAGACTAAAAGAAACATCAGTATAATGATTCAGCAGTCATACTCATTTGTTAAATCCTGTCTTCTCAATAACTCCTCCTTCTCTTCTTGATCCTTCTCCCAATCTTTAGGGCTATTGGGGCCCTGCACACTAGTTTCATGTTAGAAATGGCTGTCGATAGTATGGGATGGGGGATGTAACTGGTTGATGTTCTCAGAGAAGCTGGTCCCTTTGGGTTTCAGGACTTATCTGGTCTAGGAACCCATCTGGAGATTGTAGAAAAGTAATCTTAATACATGAAACTTTTGTAGAAGCTCAGATAGAGCTTGTTTTAGTTTGTTAAAGCTGCTGAAATGCAGTATACCAGAAATGGAACAGCTTTTAAAAAGGGAGTTTATTACATTGCAGGTTACAGTTTTCAGGCTGTGAAAATATCCAGACTAAGGCATCTAGGGAAAGATACCTTGATTCAAGAAAGATTGATGGGCCCAGAACACCTTTGTCAGCTGGGAAGGCACATGGCAAGATCTGCTAACTTTCTCTTCTCATTTTCTAAGGCGTCCCCCAGGGGCGTGTTCCTTCTGTGTCCTCAGAGGTTTCTGGCTGTGTGGGCTCTACTGACTCTAAAGCTTTTTCCAAAATGATTGCCTCTTAAAGAGCTCTAGTAAGCAACCCCACCTTGAATGGGTGGAGACAAAGCTCCATGGAAACCATCTAATCAAAAATTACCACCTGCAGTTGGATGGGTCACATCTTCGTGGAAACAATAAAAAATATCCCACCCAGCAATACTGAATGAGCATTAAAGAACATGGCTTTTCTGGGGTACAGGACAGTTTCAAACCAGCACAGAGCCCCAGGTGTTCTTTAGAGTTAACAAGAATGGTTTCGACTGGGGTTTGACAAACTGTGGTAATTAGCGATATCTAGCTAAAGCTGGCATTAGAGTAGCCTCCAGAATAGCCTCTCAAGTCTGTTTGAACTCTCTTATCCACTGATCCCTTATTTTGTTACATTTCTTTCCTCCCTTTTGTTCAGGGAGGTTGTGTTGATCCCACAGTGACAGGACCAGGCTATCACTGGGAGTCATGTCCCACATTGTCAGGGAGACTTTCACCCCTAAATGTCGTGTCCCTTGTAGGGGGAAGGGTAATGATTTTACTTGCAGAGTTGGCCTTAGAGACAGAGAGCACATCTGAGCAACAAAAGAGGTAACTCCTAGGCATAACTATAGGTAGGCTTAGGTTCTTTGCTACAGAAATCAGCTTCACAGAAGCATGCCTCAAGATCAAGGGCTTGACCTATTGACTTGTGATGTTTGTTATGCCTAATGTTTGAGGCAGTATCAGGGTTTCCTTGGTGGTAAAGCTTATTAGTTCCATATTTTTCCTCCCATCCTTCAAGGGACTCTGCCAATACTTTAATTAACTGCCCAACATTCTCTAGGATGTATCTGGGTATTACCTTAAGCTATACAAAATTAGAAGCCCTCATTCCCATTCTGGGCTCCATGTGTGTGGGGGTTGTTTAAATGAGCTGTCTAGACAGATTAAGTTAGATTATGTGCTACAGGAAATTTAGGTTTTGGACAACATAAACCTCTCTTTGGTCTTATATGGTAGGTGAAGTTCTAAAATACAGGCAATGTCATCCTTACCCCTGTATTCTGATTCACCTTAGTCCTGACCTGATTGTTTTTGTTCTTTTCTTTAACTAAAGCCTGATCTCCCTTTTTTTTTGGCATGGGCAGGCACCGGCTACCCAAGCCTGATCTCTTTTTTTTCGGTTTCTTTAACAATTGTTATATGTAGCAGTGCTGACTTTCAGAGCTGCAGAACTCCAACTCCGAGTCTTAAGTGTCACATTATTGGCCAAATTTCCAGGGAGATACCAGATTATACATACATAGCACAGCATCTCAAAATCTAGAAATAACATTGGCAGCTCTTAACTAAATGTCAAGACTGCTATAAGATCTTACAGTCTAGACCCCGGTTTTCTTATAGGTATTTTCTAAAAGAGACCATACAATATTCTTTTGTTTCTGGCTTATTTTGTACCACGCAATGTCCCTAAGATCATTCACCTTGTTGTGTGCCTCAGGACTTCGTTCCTTTTTGTGGCTGTACAATATTCCGTTGTTATGTATACACCACAGTTTGCCTTTCTACTTCTCAGCTAATGTGCCTTTCAGTCACCTCTATCCATTGAGCATCATGGATAATGTCTAAAATAAACAATCCATGATTATGAATTCTTTGTGGTGTGGGGCGGGGCCTGGGGCTTGCTTTCTTGTCCCTACCTCCCTATCTGTGGTCTCCTAGGGCTCCAGGCCTCCATATGGAAAGGGGAGTATTTAAGCTCTGTATACTAGCTGGATGATCTCTGTGAGCAGGGAAAGCAAGTTTACTGGCTTCCCCAAGGGAGCTCTGGGCTGTGGAGCTGAGGGGGATGATCTTCCAAAACTAGCTGTGGGGACAGGCACTTTCCTGGGTGTGTGGTCTTGTTCCTGGTGAAGTCACGACGGAGACCACTCATCCAGTTCTCTGTGTCCCCGTTTCTCAGCTTTTTCAATTAGGACTCTCCTATATGGTATAGAAGACCCTCTCAGGTCACTCACACCTTGAAACTGCTGTCCTTGTCATTTTTTCTGTTACTTCTCTAGTTGTTCCTTGATGCGGGCGTGAACTTAGCCTGTCTTATTTACCATCTTCCTGGAAATCTATGATCAATATTAAACTAATATTTGGGTATAGTATGAGGTGGATTATGGTTCAGTTTTTTTGCATATGGATATCCTGTTGTTCTAGAACCATTTCTTTTTTAAAAAAATATTTTTATTGACAACTCATATGCAGTCCATGTGGGTGTATAATCAGTGGCTGACGATATCATCTCATAATTGTGTATTCATCACCATGGTCATTCTTAGAACATTTGCATCACTCCAGAAAAAGAAATAAAAAGAAAATGAAAAAACTCATATGTCCCATGCCCCTTATCCTTCCCTCTCATTGACCCCTAGTATTTCAATCTACCCAATTTATTTTACCTCTTATCCCCCCTATTTATCTTTTATTTATTTATTTATTTATTATCCATGTATTTTTACTCATCTCTCCTTTCCCTGGATAAAAGGAGCATCAGACCCAAGGGTTTCACAATCACATAGTCACATTGTAAAAGCTATATCATTATACAACATTATACGATCGTCTTCAAGAATCAGGGCTACTGGAACACAGCTCAAGTGTTTCAGGTACTTCCCTCCAGACACTCCAATACACCATAAACTAAAAAGGAATATCTATATAATGCATAAAAATAACCTCCAGGATGCTCTGTTGATTCTGTTTGAAATCTCTTAGACACAAAACTTTATTTTGTCTCATTTCTCTTTTCCCACTTTTGATGAAGAAGACTCGCAATCCCATGACGTTGGGTCCCCTCATCTTGGGAGTTTTGTCCCTTGTGGCAAGGGAGATTCACACCTCTGGGAGTCATGTCCCACATGGAGGGTGGAGAGGGTAGTGAATTCACCTGCCGAGTTGGCTTAGAGGGAGAGGCCACATCTGAGCAACAGAAGAAGTTCTCTGGGGGTGACTCTTAGGCCTATTTTAAAGTACATTTAGCCTGTCCTTTGCAAGAGTGTTTCAAAGGGTTGAACCCCAAGATTGAGGGCTCACCCTATTTGGTTGTCCCCACTGCTTGTGAGAATCTCAGAAATTCTCCAAATGTAGAATTTTAATATTTCCTCCTTTTTCCAGTCCTCCAAGGGCAATTTGCAAATACTTCTTTGTTCACTGTCCACGTTACTCTGGGATATATAGGGGCATCACACTGGCCTGGACAAACCAACAAGATCTCATGTCCTGTTCAAGATTCCATGTACTTATAATGTAGAACCATTTCTTAAAAAGACTTTTCTCCATCGAATTGCTTGATGGCCTTTTTCAAGCAGTTGACCTAGGGGATCTACTTCTGGAGTCTTTTCTGTTTCATTGATCTGTTTGTCTGTCCTTATGGCAGTACCACCTGCCTTGATTACTGAAGTTTGGGGTTCCTCATCCTTGCCACTATTGAAATTTGGGGCTGATTTATTTGTGAAGATCTATCTTATGCATTGTGGAATATTTAACAGTATGCCTGGTCTCTACTTAACTTTATACCAATAGCACCCTTTCTGTTGTGACAGCCAAAAACTTCACCAGGTATTGTCAGTTATCTCCTGAGGGGCAATATTGTCCTCAGTTGAGAACCACTGAATAAAGCTTTATGGTAAATTCTGAAGTCAGGTAGTATAAATCTTCTAGGTTTTGTTATCTTTCCCAAGATTAACTTTGTCTATTCTAGGTTGTTTACATTAGCATATAAATTTTAGAATAAGTTTGTCAATTTCTATAAAAAAGGATCATGATTATGCTGGAATTATAAGTGGAATTTCACTAAATTGATGGATTACTTTGGGGAGAAATGACATTTTAACTGTCTTGAACGTTCTAGTCATGAACATGGTATACCTCTCTGTTTAGGTCATCTTTACTTTCTCTTTGCAGTGTTTATATATATACTTTTTTGGTTGTAGAGGTCTTGCATGTCTTTTGTTAAATTTATTATTGAGTTAGATGTTGTATGGTATAATTGTAAGTAGAATTGTTCAATTTCATTTTCCAATTTGCTGCTAGTACATAAAAATACAATAAAATTTTGTATATTGACTCTGTATCCGAATCCGAGACCTTGTTAAACTTTCTTATTATTCATAATCTTTTTGTGAATTCTTTGGCATTCTCTACAGTAATCATGTTATTTGAAAGTAGAGACAATTTTTCTTATTCCTTAATTTTTATACCATTTATTTCTTATTGTACCAAGCAGGACCATCAGTAAAATGTTGAGTAGAAGTTCTGAGAGTGGATATCATTGCCTTCCCCCCAATCTTAGGGAGGAAATGTTCATGTTTCAAATCTAAGTAAACAAGAGGTTTTTTTTTTTTATTAATTAAAAAACTTAACAAAAGAACATTAAGATATCATTCCATTCTACATATACAATCAGTAATTCTTAATATTATCACATAGTTGCATATTCATCATTTCTTAGAACATTTGCATCGATTTAGAAAAAGAAATAAAACGATAATAGAGAAAAAAAGATTATACATACCATACCCCTTACCCCTT
>PVIY010026149.1:0-35784 GCA_004026745.1 Myrmecophaga tridactyla
TCAGTTTTCCCTGAGGGTGAGACCCAGCAGGTTGAAAGACTTTCCTGTGAAGTCTCTGGGCTCTGTTTTTCTTATCCTGCCCAGTAGGTGGTGCTTGTCTGCCTGCGGGTCCCACCAGCAAAAGGTGTCGTGACTCCTTTAACTTTGGAAGGCTCTCCCTGCCGGGGGCGTGGTCGAGACAGAGGAGAGGTTGTAGGCTGGTTTTAATGGCTTCAATTTGCCAAGCCCTGGGGTCTGAGTTCCTTGAGAGAGGGATTCCACCTAACTTGGGCTTCACCCCTCCCCTGGGGAAGGCTTAGGTGGGAGACAGCCCTGAAAGCAGTCTGTTTCTGCTTATGCGTGGGGCAGTTGCAGCCCGAGAAGTCCCACCGCTGAATCCAGAGGCTGCCAAGTCTCCATAGTAACAGCCGCGAAAACCCCCGTTTTGTCCCCTTTCCTCTTTTTCGGTTAGCCCAATAAGCGACTTCTGACTTGCCCAGTTTCACGTGAGCTGGGGGCCTATTTTTGGTAATCAGAATTTGTTTATTAATGCCGCAATTGGCGCTTGGTTGGATTCAATCCCCGCTACAGTAAGTCTCTTTCCTTTTGCTCCAAGAAGCCGCCTATGGGGGAGGGGCTCCGGGCGCCGGCCACCGGCCGCCGCGGCTTTGGGGAACTCACCGTTCCAGCGAGTTTCCGTCGGTCTAGCTGCTCCAGACCTGGGCGCGCTGTGTTTCCTGTTACTATCGTGGTACCGCTGTGTTTCTGGTTATCTAATAGTTGTTCTGGAGGACGAACTAAAACGCGCACATTGCTAAGCCGCCATCTTGGCCCCCCCTCCTGTAAGCTCATTTTAATTGCTTCGAATTACCAAGCCAATTCCTTGAGGGAGGGATTCCACCTGAGTTGGGCTTCACCCCTCCCCTGGGGAAGGCACAGGCTCCAGACAAGCCCTCAAACTAGCTTGTTTCTGCCTATGCCTGGGGCAGTTGCAGCCTGAGAAGCCCTGCCACTGAATCCAAAGGCAGTAAAGCCTTTATAGAAACACAGCCACGAAAACCTCTGTTTCCTTTTTTTTTTCTTTTTTCTTTTTCTGTTAACCCTGCCCTCTTGGCACCAGGGCAGAAATGAGCGATTTCTGCTTTGACCAGGTTCACCGGAGCTGGGGGCCTACTTTTAGTAGTCAGAATTTGTTAATTAATTCCAGAGTTGGTGTTTGGTTGGGCTCAGCCCCTGCTGCTGGTAACGTCTCTTTCCTTCCCCCTCTGGGAAGCAGCCTGTGGGGGAGGGGCGTCGGCCGCCATGGCTTCAGGAGCTCACAGTTCTGGATGGGTTCGCAGCTTGTCCAGACTGGGGTACACTGTGTGTCCAGTCACTGACGTGGCCCCAGGAGCTGTTCTGTACTGTTTCTGGTTA
This sequence comes from Myrmecophaga tridactyla, assembly GCA_004026745.1. NCBI lineage: Eukaryota > Metazoa > Chordata > Mammalia > Pilosa > Myrmecophagidae > Myrmecophaga > Myrmecophaga tridactyla. Next base: position 1,396 of record PVIY010026149.1, read on the forward strand.
TTTAGTAGTTGTTCTGGAGGATAAGCTAAAATGTGCACATTGCTAAACCACCATCTTGATTATCTCCCTAGGTATTCTTTAGGATTGGCTGGAATGGTTTTGGTTGGAGTTTGACGAGTTATGATAGGTAGCAGTGTCTAACAAGCATTCAGAACAGTGACCTCCAGTGTAGCTTCTCAACCCTATTTGAACTCTCTCAGCCACTAGTACCTTATTTGTTACATGCTTTCACGTTTTTGGTCAGGAAGGCATTGTTAATTCCACATTGCCAGGGCCAGGCTCATCCCTGTGGGTCATCTACCATGCCACCAGGGAGACATTCATCCCTGGATGTCATGTCTTATGTAGTAGAGAAGGGCAATGGTTTCACTTACAGAGTTGGACTTAGAGAGAGAAAGGCCACATCTGAGCAACAAAAGAGGTCCTCTGGAGGTGACTCTTCAGCCTACCTATAGGTAAGCTAAGCTTCTCCATTGCATAGATAAGCTTCAGAGAACAAGCCTCAAGGGTGGGCCATGGTGGCTCAGTGACAGAGTTCTCGCCTGCCATGCTGGAGACCTGGGTTCAATTCCCAGTGCCTGCCCATGCAAAAAAAGAAAAGAACAATCCTCAAGAAAAAGGGCTTAGCCTATTAATTTGAGTATCTCTTATGTTTAGCACAATATCTGGGGTTTCCCTGGTGGTAAAGTTTAATAGTACTATAATTTTTCGTCCATCCCTCAAATAACTTTGCTAATACTTTTTTTTTTAATTTTATAATATATATACAAAACAAAGAAAAAAAAAATTTCGAAGCACTCTTCAACAAGTAGTTACAGGACAGATCCCAGAGTTTATCGTGGGCTACCTTACAATCCTGTCAGATTTTTCTTTCTAGCTGCTCCAGAATATAGGATGCTAGAAGGAATAAATATTTTTTCATCATCGCAATCGACTGTTTCTTCTGTTTTATGAAAACTAACATATATACAAAAGCAATGAACTTCAAAGCACAGCACAACATTTAGTGGTAGGACAGATTTCAGAGTTTGGTATGGGTTACAATTCTACAATTTTAGGTTTTTACTTCTAGCTGCTCTAAGATACTGGAGACTAAAAGAAATATCATTTTAATGATTCAGTGGTCATATTCACTTGTTAAACCCTACCTTTTCTATATATCTCCACCATCACCTTTGATCTTTCTGTCCCATTCTTGAGGGGTATTTGATCTGTCGTCATTCTAACTTTTTCATTTTGGATGGGATTGTCCATAATATAGGGAAGAAAGATGGAACTATCTTATGTCTTAGAGAGGCTGGGCCCGCTAGGTTTCAGGATTTATCTAGTCCAGGGACCCATCTGGAGGTTGTAGGTTTCTGGAAAGTTACCCTCATGCATGGAGCCTTTGTAGAATCCTCTCTATTGCCCTAGGTGTTCTTTAGGATGGGCTGGAATGTTTCGGTTGGGATTTGGCAAGTTATGATGGGTAGCAATGTCTCAGAGAAGCTTGAATAACTGTGACCTCCAGAGAGTAGCCTCTCGACTTTATTTGAACTGTCCCAGCCACTGATTATTTATTAGTTACACTTCTTTTCCTCCTTTTAGTCAGGATGGAATTGTTGATCCCATGGTTCCAAGGCTGGACTCATCCCTGGGAGATAAGTTTAACTAGTTTTTGCAAGTCTTCAAAGTAGGTTATTGGAATTTTAATGGGTACTGCGGTGAATTTGTAGATCAGTTTGGGTAGAGTAGACATCTTAATTACATTTAACCTTCCTATCCATGAGCAGGGAATGTCTTTCCATCTATTTAGATCTTCTTTGATTTCCTTTAGCAACATTATGTAGTTTTGTGTGTACAAGTCCTTTACATCCCTAGTTAAGTTCATTACTAGATACTTGATTCTTTTAGTTGATATTTTAATGGAATTTTTTCCTTAATTGACTCCTCAGTTTAGGTCATTGCTTGTGTATAGAAACATTACTGATTTTTTGCACATTAATTTTATATCCTGCCACCTTGCTGAATTTATTAGCTCCAGTAACTTTGTTGTAGATTTCTCAGGATTTTCCAAGTATAGTATCATGTCATCTGCAAACAGTGAATGTTTTACTTCTTCCTTTCTGATTTGGATGCCTTTTATTTCTTTTTCTTGCCTGATTGCTCTATCTAGAACTTCTGGTACAATGTTGAATAATAGTGGTGACAGTGGGCATCCTTGTCTCATTCCCAGTCTTAGGGAGATTGCTTTCATTCTCTCTCCACTGAGTACAATGCTGGCTATAGGTTTGTCACATATGCCCTTTATCATATTGAGGCAGTTACCTTTGATTCCTACGTTTTGTAGTGTTTTTATCAGAAAAGGATGTTGGATTTTGTCAAATGCTTTTTCAGCAAAAATCGAAATGATCACGTGATTTCCCCCTTTTGTTATGTTAATGTACTATATTACGTTAATTGGTTTTCTTGTGTTGAACCATCTTTGCATTCCTGTATAAACCCCACTTTGTTGTGGTGTATAATTCTTTTAACCTGTTGTTGGATTTGATTTGCTAGTATTTTGTTGAGAATTTTTGCATCTATATTCATTAAGGAGATTGGCCTGTAGTTTTCCTTTCTTATAGAATCTTTACCCGGTTTTGGTTTTAAAGTGATGTTAGCTGCATTATAGCTTTTGTTAATTTTCGTTGACATATAGTATTTTATTGTGTGTATGTAAACCTTTTTTTATATTTCCATTCTACTGTTATGTATCCTTTCCTTTTTGGCTGTTATGACTGGTACTCCTATAAAGCATTTTTGTACATGTCTTTTCCTGTACATGTGTGCACATTTCTAGCAGTGCATTGCTGGGTCAGAGGATAGGCGGCATAGCATTATAGATAATCTGAATCCCCTTTCCAAAGTGCTTATACTAATTTCCCTTCTACTAGCATATGTTGGAGGGAGGCCCTGCTGTTCTACCTCCTTACTGACTCTTGGTCTGGTCAGTGGTTTTAATTTTATCCATCCAGGTGGATGTATAAAATGGTATTTTATAAATACCATATTTATAAAATGGTGTAATGGTATTTATTATGGTTTTATTTTGCATTTCCTTGATTGAGCTCCCTTTCTATGCTTATTACCACTTGGATGTCTTTTTTTAATGAAGTACTTATTTGACACTTACCTGTTTTATTTAAATTGGGTTTTCTGTTGCTTTTTAATTTATAGGAATTTTTATTTTCTGGATGGAAGCTCTTTTTTTTTGGTGATATGTACTGTGCATACCGTCTGCTCTTCGGTTTGCCTTTTCACTCTCTTCATGGCACCTTTTGATAAATAGAAATTTCTAATTTTAATTTAGTTTATTTCATCAATATCTTTCTTCCATTTTGTGGCCTGTTAAAAAAGTCTTTCTTCCAAGGTCATGAAGATTTTCTCTTGAGTTGTTTTTAAGAGCTTTATTGTTTTTTACCTTTCACATTTAGATTCACAGTGTGAGTTTTATGTATTATGTATATTGTATTAAGTTTCTCCTTGTATTGGGCAGCCACATGACCCAGCATCATTTATTATAAGGGTTGTCCTATTCTTGCTGCTCTGTAATGCCAACTCTGTCAGAAAAAAAAAAGTGTTCATACATGCATGAAGTCTATTTCTGGATGCCTGTCCATTCTAGTGTCTGTCTGTACTTGTACCCCTGTCACATTGTGTTAATTACTATAGCTTTATCATGTCCTGTTATATGGTAGAGAGCCCTCTAACTTTGTTGTTCTTGAAGATTGTTTTGACTTTTCTTGTCCTCCCCATTTCCATGTAAGTTTTTGAATCTGCTTCTCAGTTTTGAAGAGTTTTCTTAACTATTTTCAGGTATTAGTAAATCGAGTGTTTGCAGATATTATCCTCTTGAAAAAAATTATCTGAGAACTTTCTTTTGGGGGGAAATGGCAAGTGATGATATTCTGCTTGCCTAATTATAGTCAGTCAGTTTCATCCAACATATATTGATTGCCCACCATGTACAGCTGATGTTCTAAATGATGTAGATACAAAGATGAATGGAATTTTGTCTGTCTTCATGGAGTTTGTAATCCATTTAATTATTGACACACATGGTAAATAAATACCATTGTAATAATTATTTTCTCTGCCTCTCTTTGAATTGGTTGTACTGAGTAGTGAGCAGAATAGAATACTGAGTTTCTAAGAATATAGAAGGAAATTGATAAGTGCCAGGTTGAAATGTATCATTAATGGTCTTTAGAGGTCAGAAATGGAGATAGAAGCTTTGTGAAAAGTTCCTGGCAGGAGAGGTACTCACATAGCGCATCTCTTGGTATTACAGGTCTACAATCTGTTATCCAAAACCCTCGGGAATAGCTCTTTCAGAATTTAGAGTTTTTATGTGTGTGTATGTATGTATGTACACATGAAAGACTCACTGTGGGGCTTGGGTCAGCATTCCATAATCAATCACAAAAATATTTCTGTAGTGAAATGAATGAATATTCATACTAAGTAGAATAAATCCAGACCATAACTTCCCATTAGGTCAGATTTTGCTGCTAAATGAATTTGGACAGACACCAAACTTGTAGCAACAACTATGTTTTCAGGATCGTTCTGGATTTTAGAATTCTTTAAAAAGGATCATTGATTGGTATAAATCAATTGGTAGGTTAGTGTGTGTACATTCACTACAGTTGCACTGCCTCAATTCAGATGCTGCCTGTGACCTTTGCCGTGTGTGAGGTTTATCAGCTTTTATACCTATCTAAACCTCTTTTTTACTCATCAGGAAAATGGAGATAATATTTAGTAGCTCATAGGGTTTTTTCAGAGGTAATTGAGTTAATAGATGCAAAGCATTTAACAGCATGTGGCAGGCACATAATAAGCATCCAAATAATTAGTTTTAGTAGCAACAGATTTTTTGTATTTTTGGTAGTTTCTAGCTACAGAAATCTTTTCCATAAATATTTATGCTTGAGTTTTTATAATTACCATCAGGAAGAAGATTGTGAGAAAGCCTTCTTTAAAATGGACAATGTACTTATAGATGACAGAAGAATACATGTGGATTTTAGCCAATCTGTTGCAAAGGTTAAATGGAAAGGAAAAGGTATGTTGGCTTATTTTCCTTGTTTCTGTGCTGCTTTGCATGCTTGCATGCATATGTTTGGGTATGTGTGTGTGTGTGTATGTTTATATATATATCTTTTGACTTAGTGCTATTTAGGAGAAATATTCATATATCTCCTGCCATTTATGATTTTATAAAACTGCTATCTAGGACATTAGGTAGAGGGGTTAGGTGTGTGTTTGGGTGTGTATGTGTGTGCGTTTTAAATTTATCTATGTTTGTATTATAAATCACTTACAATTATCCATTGCAGGCATGACATAATTTATGACTTTGTGTGGTTTAGTAATTTTAAGTGCAATTTATGGTTTTGTGTGGTTTAGTTATTTTAGGTGCAAAACTTAAAAAAAAAATCTTTTTCAAGTTTGATTTGTCATATGGTACAAGATTTGAAAAGTACATGAAAAGGTAGTGAGGAGACAGATTTTGCACTGATAGTTCATCTGCTGTCCCTACTATGCACCTAGTAGTAATAAACTCTTTGAAACCCCCATGTGTCAGGAATTAAATTGAGCTCATCAGGCTAAAGAACCCATGGCCTTTGTCTGGAAACAGTTTGGTGACCAATGGGACAAATGCCTAAGGCTCTGGAGCCCTGGCAGAGCAACACTCCAAAGTCTTTTGGCACCTTAAAAAGCTTCAAAGAAAGAAACTATTTCCCGTTCCAGGTCTGAACATATGACTGGCTGTATTAATGGCCGTGATTAAATAAATGTCTGGGTAGCACTTTGAAGCTTACATAATGGAATGAACTATTCTTTAAGTTACTCTTTGATTTATCCCATTCTTAAACATAGAACTCTCTGCCTATGACATCACACTGGTATTCAATTTTCAATATTCCTATAATTTAAGTTGTGTTGTATTCATACATGTCCCTCTTTACTCTAATTCCCCAAGATATTCCTTCTTAAACATTGTTTGAAAAAAATCCCATAAATGGAACATACAGTTTTATGATTTTCTATTTCAAATCTTTGTTCATGTATATTTCTGTTCATATATAGTTTACATAATGGAAATTATCATAAAATACCATTTAACATTCTGTTTTTCAGTTAGAATTATTATAAGCACTCTCCCCATGTTTTTGTAACTTCCATTTTTTGTTATCAATTTTATGATGTGACAATGCATATATTTTGATAAAAGCTTTTATTTGATCATTTGTTCATTGATACATTTATGTTGTCTCCAATTCTTGTAAATAACAGTTCTAAAAACAACTTTACAATATATTCAAAGTGCAATATTGCTTCCCCAAGTGTTAGAATTTTCATTTTTATAGATATGACGCAAAATCATTTCAACAACGTTGTTACCCTTGATTAACTCTATTTTATTATAGAATAATATAATATGATGAAATATTCAAGATAAGCAGAAGAATGTAAGAAGAAAAATAAGAATCTTTCTCTTTATTCTTTAAATTAAGAATCCTTCTTTCCAAGACAAAACTTCTTTCTTTCTTGGATATCCTTCCAGAAATTTTTACTAGGTATAATTGCATATGTGTATACAATATCATTATATCTTCTTTTATGTACAAGCATGGCCAATGTTTCAGTGTTGACAATTTTGCATAAAAAGTGTTATGCATGGGGCGGGCCACAGTGGCTCATCAGGCAAGGAAGCTTGCCTGCCATGCCAGAAGACCCGGGTTCGATTCCCGGTGCCTGCCCATGTTAAAAAAAAAAAAGTGTTATGCATGTAAATAATAGGCCCTCTTGTGACATTATCTGATTATCTTAGTAGGTTAATTGTAATAAAATTACATTTTTGTTATTTTCATTAAGAAATTTATTACCAACAAAAACAATTTTTCTACATATGTTTTCTAAAAATGTGTCCCTCTCAGAATCATCTGTCTATTGCCCATCATCGTTTTGAATCTTGGCTATTTATCCAGCATAGTAAGCATTATATATCTTAGTTAAGAGTTTAGCAGCTGAAGCCAGATGACCTGAGTCAAATCTGACCTAGGTTATTTACTAACTGTGATCCTGAAGAGAACAATTTATACCTCTTAGGGATAATAAGCAAATTAAATGAAAAAAAAGTTCTATTTTAAAATAAACGCTTGATAAGCCTGAAGCTCTGCGTTATGACTTTGATGATTTTGCATTTTCTCCATGTATGTTGATTTCTCTTCTGTAAATATTTTTCTTTTTTACACAGTTGAATTTTTCAATTTTCTATTGTAATTTAGTCCATTTTTTCCCAAAATAAATAAATAAGCATATTTATTCTGTTCTAAAAAGGAAAGGTAGTGATAAAAAGACTCTCTTCCACTCCTATCCTTCATCTACCCAGTATCCTTTTAGAGAGGTAACCAATGTTAGCTGTTTCTTATATAACCTTGCACATACATTCTTTTAATATTCATGCTTATTGATAGATATATACTAGTTTCTCCTTTAAAAGAGAAAACACATATAATTATTTTCAGTGGCTGCTCTGTGTTCCATTAAAAATATATATCATAATTTATTGAACTAGTTCTCCTCTATTAATGGATTCAGACAGTTTGTAATATTTTACTTTCTATACTATGCAGTATCTCTGTACATATGGCATTTCCTATCAATGCATACACATATATCATCTAATTCCTGGTAGATGTCATGCCAAGTTTAAGATTGAGTCTGTGGTTATAGGGAGAGAATATGACTTTTGTTTTTTGATGCACTATTTTTAAAAGGTTCCACTTTGGCAATTATTCAGAATGTAATGTTAAATTTTACTAGGAATTTTCAAATTACATTTTCCCTGTGATGCTTATCTTTATTTCCCATGATTTTTGTGGACTCTTCTTTTTTTTTCTTTTAATGGGTAAGAATTATTAGGCACTACTAGGCAGTGAAGTGTTACATTGCTTGGTAGATTGTATTAAGTTATGGGAGGAGTTGCAGATCTCAAATTCTGGTCACTATCCCACAGTTTTCCATTGAACTTGATGTTTTATTAACTGTTCTACGTCAACTGTATTATTTTCCAGTGAATATGTTCACGTGGTGTAAGTTAGAATTTGGTGTTGTAATATTCTTGTATGTCATTAGATGGCAGCATATGGCTATCTAACAAACTATCTGACCAGTAAAATTAACAATGGAGAAGGAATTACTATGATTCTTTTACTCTTGTCTCAGCCTTTGTCACGTATAGTATCACTCTCATATTATACCACATATAAAATAATAATTGTTCTCGCTTAATTAGGTGATTTTTCTTACCAAGTTCTTTTTTCTTTTTTTAATAAATAGGTGGGAAATATACCAAGAGTGATTTCAAGGAGTATGAAAAGGAGCAGGATAAACCATCTAATTTGGTTCTGAAAGATAAAGCAAAGCCCAAACAGGAGTATCCTTAACAAGAACTGGTTAGTCAGCATGTGTTGACCATCCTTTCTGTTTAGAGCACGGTGTGACACATCATAAAGGGTCACAGAGGCTTGAAGACAAGGCTCCTGTTCCAGATTGTCTGGGAAGAACTAATTTAGTTTATCATTATCTATTTTTCATGTTTTACATATACACTGGTTTTATAGTATATCCCTATTGTATGGAGAAAGTTAAGGTTGAAAGAAATCTTTAGCCTAATTCTTTTAACTTCCTATTCTTAGGTTAAAATAGATGAACACTTAATCTTGAAAGATTTAGAGGTAAGATTTATATTTTCTATATATAATTATGATGCTTTAAATTCCTCATAGTCAGAATTTTATAGCTAAGGTAAATCCCTGGGCTAACCCTCCTTCCTTGGAGATGTTGAACATCTAGATCACAAAACCATGTGGTTTTCATACAATACTAAGTTGCTTCTTTATTCATAGTACTTTGTGTCTGGCAACACATTTATTGAGCTCTTATTGTGTGCAGTGTTGACTGCACATTAAGATTAAAAAGAAATCTACTGACTTGATCATTAATTCAGATTCTTCCAGGTTTTATGTTGAAACAAGAAAGAAGCAATGCTGCTCATATTATGTCATTTTAAATTAATATTCTCACTATAAATCTATCACTCCACACCTTGCAAAGGTTATTTCTTTTGTGATTCTTTCTTGTAAGTTGTTTCTTTGTTTCCTAGTTTCTGTTGGTATTTCAGGGATTCTCTTTTCCCATACTATGTAGACACTTCTTTACCAAACATTCATCAAGAGAGAAGATGAACATCAGGTTGACCTATTATATATTCATTTTTAAAATGTGTTGACTGTCTACAGTGCATAAAGCATGGTGAGGTTTTAGAGCCGAATAAAGTCTGGAACATATAGACATAATCAGTGTGAGGGAGGGCCTTTCATGTCATACAGACCAAAATATAAGCTAAGATTTGGTGAACATTAGGTGAACATTAGAGGGGACACAATAGAAATGTCAAGATCATAAGGATGTAGATGGAATATAGTTGAGATGTATTTACCAAATATTTGAATTAAATTTAGGCTTTGCTTGTAGAAGCTACACTGGAAGCAGGGGAATGTGGAAGACAAATAAAAGGAAGTACGATTGTACAGGAGAAGAGATGGTAGGTTCTTTTCCCTCTCAGAGGTACATCAGGCTTAAAAGGAAGAATATGTAGTGTTAAAATACTTTAAATTCACAATTGCTAAGAGTTAAGAAAAGAAACTAGGCATATTTGAAAATAAATCTCTTAACACAGTTCTTAGAACTTTCTGCAGTGAAGGAAATGTTCTATATCTCTACTGTCCGGTATGGCTGCTGATCACGTGTGACTATTGAGCATGTGAAAATGGACTAAGGGGCTGAATTTTACATTTCATTTAAGTTAGGTTTCAATTTAAGCAGCCACATGTAACCAGTGGGCCTGTATTGAACAACACAGCTAATTTAGCCTTTTGTCGTTGATGGAGAAGACAGACAGGATCTGGTGTAAACCACTGTTAGTCACTCTCAGATGGGATACTGAACAAGAGAAAACTAATGAGTTTGACACACTAGAATAGGCTTTATGTTCTTGGTAATTGAATTGATAGGTTTCTTTTTAGTGAAGAATTTATAATTTCAGGTAGAATAAGCAAGAACAAAGCAAGTGTTCATAACATATAAAATCTATTTATATTCACACATTTTTATATTACTTATGACAGGGAAAGGGGATTCAGAAGGTACTGTGCAGATAAGTTGTCTTTAGTCAATTAACAAAGGCTTGGGTGGGTATACTTAGTGGGGTGAGAGAAAGAGAAATTGGTATAGGTATAGATTATCAAAGAATGTTAAAAAATAGAAATGGAAGAGAGGAAAGTTTAATATGGCTAGACTAGACCTTGGAGAAGAAATTGGAGTAAAGAACACGTCAGTAGGATCACAGATTTGTGTTTTATTCAAAGAATTTTGTAGGGATTTGACATCTTTCTTGTGAAAGTATTGATTGTAGGAGTGAGTGGAAGATAATAGATTTGTGAGCAAAGAAGAGATGTAGTTCTTGATGATAGAACAAGTAATCAACAAATACTTATTTAATGTCTGTACAAACCAAATTTAGCAGTGGGAGATACTCAGCCCCTGCCTTCATGGAGCCTATATTATATTCTTGGAGTGGAGAGGAAATTAGGAAGAACAGACATTAAATAATTGCCACTAATTAAATATATCTAGAGTGTTGCAGAGAAGTACGTGGTGACCTGTGAGCTTATTATAGGAGTGAGGGGTCAGGGAAGACCCTTAAACAGCACTAAAAGAATTGATGCAGAAGCTGCAGCCTTTTATGGGGAATGGGGTGGTGGTGCTTTAAATGTGATCCCATCACTTAAGAAATGCAATTCATGTCTTGACTCAGTAACAGTCATAATACAGTCATTCTCTCTCACACATAACTGAAACAGAAATGTCATATTATTAAATAATATTTTAAAATAGCAAAAAAAAAAACCCCACCAAACGCAAGCATTTGTAACTTTTGATCATTCTGTTTTACATATATAATCAGTAATTCACAATATCATCATATAAGTTGCATATTCATCATCATGATCATTTCTTGGAACATTTGCATCTATTCAGAAAAAGAAATAAAAAGAAAACAGAAAAAAAATTCATGCATACCGTACCCCCCAACCCTCCCCCTCACCAATCACCAGCATTTAACTCTAAATTAATTTTAGCATTTGTTCCCCCTATTATTCATCTTTATTCCATATGTTTTACTCATCTGTTGATCAGGTAGATAAAAGGAGCATCAGACACAAGGTTTTCACAATCACACAGTCATATTGTGAAAGCTATATCATTATACAGTCATCTTCAAGAAACATGGCTACTGGAACACAGCTCCACATTTTCAGGCAGTTCCCTCCAGTCTCTCCACTACATCTGTTTTTTTTGTTTTTTGTTTTTTGTTTTTTTTTTCACATGGGCAGGCACCGGAAATCGAACCCGGGTCCTCTGGCATGGCGGGCAAGCATTCTTGCCTGCTGAGCCACCATGGCCCGCCCTCTCCACTACATCTTGACTAACAAAGTGATATCTATTTAATGCTTAAGAATAACCTCCAGGATAACCTCTCGACTCTGTTTGGAATCTCTCAGCCATTGACACTTTATTTTATCTCATTTCACTCTTCCCTGTTTTGGTTGAGAAGGTTTTCTCAATCCCCTGATGCTGAGTCTCAGCTCATTCTGGGGGTTTTCTCAATCCCTTGATGCTGAGTCTAAGTTCATTCCAGGATTAAATAATATTTTAAAAACCCCATTGTCTGTTATATTTTTAAATGCTGGTTGCGACCCACAAAGTGGATTTTTCACCCCATTGTTGGATTATGATCATCAGTTTGAACAATAGTGTTCTAAAGCATTTTGGGTAAAGGGAGAACAGCACACGCGGAAACACAGGAAGATGATATCACAGGGCAAGTGCTATTGAATTAGTATCTGAAAGAGGGGAAAGAGCCAGAAGATACTATTGAAATGTATGACATAGAAGAAAGAAAAATAGAAGTTGGAGGTAATGATGGAATAATAGGATAGTGCAGCCGATTAGCCATCTTTAGCTATCTTGTAAAGAGCTTGATTTTCCTATTTGATATTAGGTAGAAGTGAGACATCCCCAAGACAAGCCTAGAGCCCAGGCATTGTGAAAGCAGACTGGAGCCTCTAGTCCTGAGGGAGTGGTGGTCTTTTGCTCCAGTTCCACATACAGCTAGGAGAGCCCTGCTTATGGAATTCCTCATGTGCCTTCTTCTGAAAACCACTGTTCTGGCCCCTGTGAACCTTCCTCAAAATCCATTCAGTTGAGATTATTTTCATTAGAGGTTTATCACATTTTCTCTTATTCTGAGGCATTATAATATATTAGAGAAAATGCTTAGCTCTAAATTAAAGCATTATTAATATGTTATAATGTATTTACATGAAATTAAAAGAAATTCACTCATAGTTCCACCACCTAAACAAATGATACTTTTTATTTCTCTTTATTCCTTTTTCAGTCCTTTATAAAATTTTGTAATGTTGCATGGCATATGCAGTTTTTGCTTCAAGGTTTTTTCACTTAAACTTTTTCATAAATATTTTTCCGAGTATGTATCATATATCATGTTGAAGTACTGTGATGTGTTTAAGTAGATGTTTATCACTAGGGATTTTGTCGTTCCCACTTTCTGTTACTCAAAACGATCCTTTGTGTGTCTTTGTTCATTTAACTCTTATTATAATTTTATTTTTATAAATTCCCTTATTAGAGTTTAAGCATATCAATAACTGATGATATATGTTGGGAAGTTTCCTCTTATGGGATTGAACTAATTTGTACATCCTAAATGAAAAGTCATATGATTGTACTTATTTTCTTATATAGCTTCTCTCTTTGGCATTGGGATTTATATGTTTTTGTCTAATGACAATGTCTCTCATTTTCTGTTTACAGTTTTTTCTTTACTGCAAAATGAATGCCCTTATTTTTTATGCTACTTTTATTTTCATTTGTGGATATAAAGTTTTTTCTCCCATGTTTTTGCCTCACTTAACAATTGTTGATTCTTTAAAGTTAGGATTCTTTCCATTTCTCCTTACTATGTATGAAAAAATATATATAATTTTTGTTTTAGAAGTAAACTCTATTCTTGTGAAACAACCTTTTTGTTTAGAAAGTTACCTTTAGCCTAATGCCACTGCTGCTTACCAGATTCTTATGTTTTGTTGTATTACCAGTGTCACTTCTTACGTTTGTCCTTAACTAATTACTACAGTGCAAAATATGATCTTATACTAGATGAGCAGGCAGAAGACTCAAAATCAAGTCACTCACACACAAGTAAGAAACACAAGAAGAAGACGCGCCACTGCTCTGAAGAAAAAGAAGATGATGACTACATGCCCATTAGAAATACTAACCAGGTGCTTATAATCTCCACACTTCACTGGGGAAAAATAAATATTTTATCCCTTTGTAAATTATGTCTTAGCAAAATAGTTTAGAAGGTAAGGCCATAGTTCTTAACAAAAATGAGAATGTTCCTAACTCTAAAATGTAGAATGGTTTTACTGGGATAATGACCTTTAATCTTCAAGAATATGTATCAGAAGTTGTTAAAGATTTTTTTTTAAATACAATTTTATTGAGATATATTCACATACCATATAATTATCTAAAGCGTACAATCATTGGTATCATCATATAGTCTTACATTTACCATCACCCCTATCGGTTTTTTAACATTTTCATTACTCCAAAAACATTAAAAATTAGAATAAAAATAAAAGTAAAAAAGAACACCCCAAACATCCCGTACCTCCTATCCCCCCACTATTTATTTATTTTTTGTTAAAGATTGGTTCTGACGTAACTTGATGTATCATACACTGCAACTTTATGATACAAGTGTGACTTCCTAGCTGTGGATACTTCTTTATTCCCATCAAAAACAAGTAGAGTTATGCTGGGAAAGTGCTACTCATTTTAATTTCTCATGAGTATTCTGTACAGCTCTTAAGATTTTAGAGCCTCTAAGACATTTATGCTCTTCCATATTGTAAGTATAAAATAAAAACAATACTAATAATTAACTTTTCATCCCCAAAGCTTTAACTTGTAACAAATAAACAAATGATTATAAAAATCCCCAAAGAAATCATTTCCCACCTGCATTTGCCTCTGTTAAATGAAAAGCAAATTACATTGCATCCTCCTGTGTTTGTTTTACCACATAGAAAACATTTGAGCTGGGCCATAGGGAATGAGGAGGATTTCAGCAGGCAGAGGTGAGAGTGGAGGGAACTCAAGATCTGAGAATGTCAAGCAAACACACAGAGATGGAGAAATGCAGTATGGGACAAAGGAAAGGATTAGTTGTCAGAACAGCCAGGTTTAATTCCCACATAGCCCTTCATTGCTAATTTAGAAGTTATTTAACTTTGTAAGCCAAAGTTTCTTCCTCTGTAAAACTGAGATAATATTTATCTCACAGCCATGTTGTTAAGATTAAGTGAAAAAATTTGTGTACAAGCATTTTATACACTAGCTTTCATTGTTGTTATTACTTGTATGGCCCCTAGAACCAAAGTTATAAATGAAAAATATCCCTTTTAAAAAAATTACTATTTGTACAAAGCAGCATATATACATTATAGAATAGAAAATAAAGTTTAGTAAAAATGAAAAAAATAAAACACCCTGAGATTATTGCATAGCCTTTCAGATCTTTATATATATCTATATTTATCTATCTAGCTTTCTATCCATCTATCCACACATGCATAAACACACATATTTTTTCTTTTTTAATCACAGTAAGAACATAGGGTATGTACCATTTTATAACCTGCTTTTTTCAGTTACTGGTGCCCACCTTTCCATGCCAGTAAATTGTCACTTTATTTAATATGGTACTTGTTTTGAATGGAGGTTAGAAAAGCTTGGGCTTTGTTACCAAACCCACCAGGGTCTGAATTCTGATACTTTCTAAGCTAAGTGACCTTGGATGGCTTTTCAAGTTCTCGGTTACTTAATTTATGAAATGAGGATAAAATATTTGTTTTGTAGAATTGTGATAAGTGTATATAAATGCCTAGTGCAGAGCCCGGCCTAGAGTTAGATTTCAATGTAACTACTGTTACATTTTTTTTTTAACTAACCTAAGCATTCTAAAGCAGTTGCCTTCAAAATATTTTGCTTATATACTGCCTAAGAGAATTTTGAAAAACAATCCCTACACATCTTGAAGTGTATGGCTAAAGTTTATTTTAAAAATCATATTCAAACAGTGGCAAAGAATGTAATTTCTGTCAATTGTAAATATGGTAATTTGATACAATATCAATATTTAAAAATGCCTAAATAAACTCTAACAACCAGAAAATTTCTTACTATGTTTCCTTCTTTCCTTTTTCCATTTTTCTTTACCTATAGAATTTTATCATAATGTAACATACTTAAAAAGAAAACCTTTTTATTGTAGAAAATTTCAAACATCTGTAAAAACAGAGAATGGTGTTACAAAACCACAACTGGTCATCTTCAACCATTATCCACTTATGGACAATTCACTATCTCTTTCTCTGGGTTGCTTTGAGGCTGATCCCGGACATATGTTTCATATATGCATAAAAATTTCAATTTGTGACTTAAAAGAAAAAACCCAATACTATTTTCACATCTTTTTATTCCTTTTTTTCTTTTTTTTTTTTTTGGCATGGGCAGGCTCCGGGAATTGAACCCGGGTCTGTGGCATGGCAGGCTAGAATTCTGCCACTGAGCCACTGTAGTACCGCCCTTCACATCTTTTTAAAAGGTCATTGTAATTCCTTTAGTGGCATCAAATACTCACATTCAAAAATGTTCACATTTTCCTTATTCTTACGATTTTTTAAACTGAATTGTTTTCCAAGAAAGGCTCTTCTTATGTCTAGGTTTCTCTCTCCCTTTGCCCTGCCCCACTTGCACTTTATTTGTTGGCAAAAACTAGGTACTTGCTTTGAAGAGTTTCTACATTCTGCATTTTGCTGACCACATCCCAGTGTTGTCATTTAACATATTTCTCTGTCCCCTGTATTTCCTGCAAATCAGTGGTTAGATCTAGAGGGCTCAGTCAGATTCAGGTTCAATTTTTATTTTATTGGCAAGACTACTTCATAGATAGTGTTGTGGTGTCTGCTTCCAGCAGGGTGGTGCATCATGTCTGTGTGCATGTATGTGTGTGTATGAGAGGGAGAAATTTTGGTGGATCATTGCCTAGATACATTAATTCATTTAAGGGTTGAGAAATGGCAATACTGTCATCCCTTCTTAACTTCTTAACTGAAACATTTCTATGAAGAGAAATGTTCCTATATCAACTGTATGATTACCCTGAGGTACAAGTTCACGTAGAAAAAGTAGGATAAGTGCTTGATTATTTCCTTTTATCAACTTTCAAAATAATGAGTTGGTTCCTAAGTATAATTCAGTGGTTATTGTGACAAGCAAGTTATTATTTTTAATAGTATCATGAATGATATAACTGTAAACACAGCTGAGGTGTTGGTACCCGTTGCAGCCATGCTCCTTAGTGATGATCACATCACCCCATCTGTGGCAGTGGGAGCCCGTTCACACTGGACCCTTGTGTCATTGTTCTGACAGGACCTTAGTCTTGGATAGGCTTGCTTTCTGCCATCATAAGATATTCAGGGCTCACCTTTTTATGTTTCCTACTGTAGACTTGGTCACTTCATCAGTTCAGCATGGTTCCTTTCAGGATAGTATTCAAAGAACATAGTCTTTTCATTGCTCCTGACTTGGGCATTGTTTATACGCTTTTTCTGTGGTCAGTTAGAAAACATGATTTATATAAGATAAAATATTTCATGAGTACATACTAATGTGTCCAATTTAGATTGAAAACTACAAGGTTTTCATTTAACTTCATTGATCCTTAAATTTGTAATTAATTCCTTTCTCCCATCTCCCAAATCCTAGTTCTCAAAAACACGAACTCATTATTCATTTGCTTCATTTCACACTATATACACAACGGTCTTAGAATAATGGTATCGATACTATCACCAAAAATATGATTATTGGGAACAGTTTATGATTTTTTATTAAAAGCTTTGTGGTCGTTGTGTATCCCTCCAGGATTTACAGTCAAATTTACTGTTTCTGAGTCTCCTGGAATAGTTTCTCTCTATGTGATTATGCCACCAATTGGATTCATATTTTAGTTAATTTGTTCCACTATCTTTTCAATGTTTAGGGATAGCTTAAAAAATTTTTTTTGTAGTGCTGTAAATTTTTTATATGGTTCCAAAGTAAAATCTGCAAAATGATACATACAAAGAACCTAGCTTCAGTCTCTCCCACACCTCCTGCATATAAATACCCATTTTATGTGTTTCATGGTTTATTTAGTTTTTTAAAACTTAAGCAAGTATTTATTTTTTGTATATTTTTGTGCCCTGTATTGTAGATGACATACATTCCTACCTGTTGTTGCCCAGTGTAGGGGTCGTTGCTTCCATCCACAGCTCTTAGCTGTTGAAAGAACATGGCCATTCCTGTCCTACTCCCAGTTTTTAAGCCTCACATGGTCAGTTTCTTCAAGTGTTCCTCACATGAATCAGTGGCAATAACAATAATAATAGTTAGCATCTTTTGTGAGGTGGGTACTACTCCTCCCATTTCACAGACGAAGTGATGGAGCCACAATTTAAACTCGTACTCCTCTTTTCAAATACACTCTTGGCAGTTTTCTTTTCTAACTCTTATTGTTATTCTAATTTAATATTTCCCATAGTATGGTATTCTAGTATTATCTAACAGGAAAATCTCTTCCTTCTTAGTTTCCACATTTCTAGTATTTTAGTGAAAGTCACTTCAGACTTTTTTTTTTAACAGTGACTGTATATCACATTTCCATGAATAGAAATGTGTTTTCCACCAAAAACTCTAAATCCATGTGTCCTCCACCCCACCCCATGCTACTTTTACGTACAGCTCCTCACTTGAACTTGTACGGGGAATCTTGGCTAAATTTCGGCCTGAGATAAACATTGGTATGTTTGAGATAATAAGAAGTCTAAAGAAATCAAACGGGCTATATTTTAAGTCTGTGATTTTTTTTTCTCTTCCTTTTGTTAATTTTTTTGATCCTACGGTTTGATCACCTAAAACCTGAGAATAGCTCATATCTTCTCTGGACATAAAGAGCGTCAACTAATTTGGGGATTGGGGGGTAGTATTAGTATTTTTAAAAGAATTTTAAGGCAATTGGCGACTATAAAACTGTTAAATTGTGCATAATAATTATCTGCTAGCTTTATTTTCTCCCCTCAAAGTGTATTAAAGTAAAATTTTTATTTATACTTTGATTTAATATATAGTTATGCTAAGGATCTCTTAGTTTATTTTCCTTCTAATAAAACTCAGCGTCAGGATTTAAGATTTCAGTGGGGGCCCCAGTTGTTTGAATTATTTTGATTATTTTCGTTTTGAGTTCAGTCTCAAAAATATAATTAAAGGAATTTTCAGTATTATGTAGTTTCCAGGTATAGCTCAGATGTCTCTATTGGCATTTTGCTTGGTGAGTCTGATTTCCAAAGAATGTTTTAACCCATTTTTTTCCAGGCTTTTTGGTTTTTATGAACAACAACCCTACTGTTCAATTTGAAAACTTACCTGTTTAATTTTTCCACCTCATGTTTTAATTCCAAGGCGGTTACTGTGTTGTTGCGGTTTGCGTTTTACTGGGCTTGCAGGAAATGACTATTTAGCTGCGGTTGCCTGCTGAGAAAGATGATAAAGGGCATTCACACTGCTTGTAATTCCTCCACTGTGGTTTTCATAGGTGTTTAGTATTCTTGCAATTTGGAGCTCGGTTTTTGCTGTTGTCTTCATGATTTAATGTTATTTTATTGGTTTAGATTTAACTAGATCTTTTATTTTGTCCCCAACGACCTAAGAAGGGATAGTTTTAGAGTAGACTTTTTTGTCTGCTTTACATCAAATCATTTGCTGTGTTTAAATTGATTGCCTTAAATTGGCCATTTTGTGTGAGTTGTTTTTTGTTTTGTTTTATTTTGTTTTTGTCTTTGGTTGTATAATAGTTTGAATGTCTTATGACTTAATTGTGTAAAATCATATGATTTTTGGAAGTCCAAACTAATTCATTTCCCTCCCTTTTGATAATGAAGATACTGACCCCAGAGCCCTTAGGCTGTAATAGTGTAGTGAGAATGCTAGAACTTTAGCCTATTTATTTATTTAACACTTTTTACGGTGAAATATAACATGTATACAAAAAAAAAAAACCAACAAATTTCAAAGTACATTTTAATAAGTAGTTAAAGAACAGTTTTCAAAGTGTGGTATGAGTTACCGTTCCACAATTTCAGGTTTTTCCTTCTAGCTGCTCTGAGACATTGGAAACTAAAAACAAATATCAATATAATGATTCAGTAGTCATACTCATTTGCTATATCTTAATTTCTCTGTTATAACTCCACCTCTTTCGATCCTTTTTCCAATCTTTAGGGGATATTTGGGCTTTGCCCATTCTAGCTTTTTTCACGTTGATAAAGGATGTTGACAATATGGGATGGGGGATGGAACTGGTTGATGCTCTTGGAGAGACTGGTACCTCTGGATTTCAGGACTTATCTGGCCTAGGAACTATCTGCAGGTTTTAGGTTTCTGAAAAGTAAACTTAGTGTGTGCAACTTTTGTAGGAGCTCAGGTAGTGCCCTCAGGTATTCTTTAAGGTTAACAGGAATGTTGTTGGGTGGGGTTTGTCACACTGTGGCAGTGAGCAATATCTCATTGAAGCTTGAATAAGAATAGTAGCCGCCAGAATAGCCTCTCAACTTTATTTGCACTCTCTTAGCCACTGATACCTTATTTGGTTACATTTCTTATCTCCCTTTTGGTCAGGTAGGCATTAACAGTCTCACAGTAACAGGGCCAGGCTCATCCCAGGAAGTCATGTCCCACATTGCCAGGGGGAACTCATACCCCTGTATGTTATGCCTATGTAGGGGGCAGGGTAATGACTTGCAGAGCTGGGCTAGAGGGGGGGTCCACATCTAAGCAACAAAAGAAGTTCTCTGGAAGTACCTCTTAGGCATAATTATAGGTAGGCCTACCTTCTCTACTATAGAAACAAGTTTCATAAGAGCAAGCCTCAAGATCAAGGGCTTGGCTTATTAGATTGGGAATCTCTAGTGTTGAGAGAGCATCTGGGGTTTCCCAGGTAGGAAAGTTTGATAGTTTCATATATTTTCTCTCATCTTTCAGGGGACTTTGCCAATACTTTTTTTTATTATTATTATTTAAGATTTTTTATTGTGAAATATATGCAAAAAAGCGATAAATTTCAAAGTTTATTTTAGCAGGCAGTTATAGAACAGAGTTTACTGTTCGCCGGTACTTTTTAAATATCTTCCCAATATATGCTGGGATGTATCTGGGTATTGCATTAAGATATACAGAATTACAAGCTCTCATTCCCATTCTGGGCTCAATGTATTTGTTTAGTCTTCATCAGTCAGGTGTTTTAATTTTTATTATTCTATATCACCAACACCCCCCATCCTTTCCTTCAATTTTATTGGTCAAGTTTCTAATGAATTAAACAATTACCTCCAACCTATATAAATCTCTTGAGCCTCAGTTTTTTTTATTTCTGGAATGAGAATAATAAGGTACTCCAAAAGCATTTCACACTGTGCTAGCACATACTTCAAGGATCTATTTTAATATGCTTTTATCCAGCCACCGAAACTTTTCTCCTACACACCTAGAGTACTAATTCTTCCTTGCCTTTCAAGTTCCACTTACATTAGCTTTTTCATAGCCAGTCCAAACCCAAACCCACTCATCCTTTGGGACTTATCTTACATCCTAACGTCTCTGTGAAACCTTCCCTGATAAATCTCACTTCAAGAGGATTTCTTTTAAATCACATCTCCTACGTGGCAAAGATTATTTGAACCCATATCTGCTTGACAACAAAACTTGTGTAACTTTTGAAAATCACTCCAAGAAAGAATGGTTACTAAAGTTTTGAGCCATTCCACGTTTTCAGCTTCCTTAAATTTAAAAAAAGTATTGTATACCTTTTATCTTTCTATTTTTTTGTTTGTTTTTTGTATGGGCAGGCACTAGGAATCAAATCTGGGTCTCCAGCATGGCAGGCAAGAACTCTACCTGGTGAGCCACTGTGGCCCACCCTCTATTTTGTTTTAAATACTCAAATCTTTTAAGTGTCTGTTTGAATAATATTGTGCTAAGGATTTTGTGGAGTTCTGTATCACCTGACACAGTCCATGCATTTTTAAAGTTTATAAGTTCAACTAATACAGAAATAAGTAGTAGGTGTATGTACAGAAAAGCACACATTTTGTATATGTTACAGGAAGCACCAAAAGTTCTTTTTACTAGTAATGTCATATTTTGTTAGAGAATAGTTGGTAAAGGGCTAAACCAAAATATCTACTCATTTTCTACCTCTAGGACTTTTATAGAATGCCAAGAAATATTGAGATTGTGTAGGAAATCATGAATCAGTTTATAATGTATTCCACAAATACTGATATTATGTGGTTATCTTTGTAGTAATTATTTTTTACATACTGCAAATCCTATGCCAGATGTAACGTAAAAGTAAGTAGACCATATGTGAAATAATTAATCATTTGCTTAATAACTAGTTCTTAGCCATG
The DNA here is from genome assembly GCA_004026745.1 of Myrmecophaga tridactyla. NCBI lineage: Eukaryota > Metazoa > Chordata > Mammalia > Pilosa > Myrmecophagidae > Myrmecophaga > Myrmecophaga tridactyla. Next base: position 23,160 of record PVIY010026149.1, read on the forward strand.
GATATACATCACTTTGGATTTTAAACCTCCATAATGTCTGTGGAGGTAGAATTGGTACCCTTGGAAGTTAATCCTTAGATTTTGCCTTTTCTCTCTATATTTTTTCAAAAAAAATGAATTTATCTCATTGGCTCTGATCCCTTTAGATTTTAACCAGTTGCTGAGATAATGATTTTAATTAAGGATAGGAAACAAGCAAAAATAGCTTTCTTTTATATGGAAGAATTACTTATAATTACATATAATTAATTTAATTATTAAGAATAGAATTAAATATATACACTTTTGTTTGGGAGGCAATGAATTAATGAATTAACAGTTTGTTTGTTTTTTTTTTTTTTGGGTGCATGGTCTGGGAACGAACCCAGGTCTCTCACATGAAAGACTAGCATTCTACCACTGAACCATCCCTTAACTAATTTTTAAGAAGTGTTTAAATAATGATTTTTTAAAAGCATAGCTTAGTCTAAACATGGAAAATTTCTTCAAAGATTTGGAGAGGAGCTCTTATAAAATAAGAAAACTATAAAAATCAATCACTCTGAGACCAAAATATGAAGTATCTATTTTTTCTTTTCTTTTTAGACTGCTTGACTTGTGTAAGACACTTTCCTACTATTCTCTTTAAGTGATGTCTTCATTGTAGGACTCGTATGGGGACTTCAGTAGTTTCATTGCAGAGTGATTGGACCATGTTTTTGGGAAGTGAGGGAAAACGGAGGCGGAAAGGTGACCACGTATTACCAGAAGTCTTGGTATCAATTTTGCTCTAAAAACTTTCTCTAATTCCTGTTTCTTGTTTTTGGATCTGATCCTTCATTTCAACTAAGATACTAGATACAGAGCATTGAGATTGGCAAGAAAAGGGTTAAAGCTGTTTCTGAGTTATTTTCCCTGTTTAATTTACAAGATTCTTGGCATTAGTGGTAGTGTTCAAATTTGAGCTGTTCTATATGCTTGTTAATGAACTTGTCTACATTCTGAAGTAAATTGATAGTATACACAAAGTTATTATTTTACTGGTTCACTTGAAAATCTCTCTGTTCCTTTGACAGGATATCTACAGGGAGATGGGATTTGGTCACTATGAAGAAGAAGAAAGCTGTTGGGAGAAACAAAAGAGTGAAAAGAGAGACCGAACTCAAAACCGAAGTCGTAGTCGATCTCAAGAAAGGGATGCCCACTATAGTAATAGTCACAAATCCAAATACCAGACAGATCCCTATGAAAGAGAACGGAATAAAAAAAGAGACCGAAGCAGGAGTCCAAAGAAATCCAAAGATAAAGAAAAGTCTAAGTACAGATGAAGATAGAAGAATCAGAAATAAGTGGCTAACGTAGTTGTTGTTGTCTAACCTAGAGTACCAGGAAGGCAGATGTTTGGGTTTTATGATAAAGCAGTTAAAGAGACTGCTTATTATTTTTTTTCACACTAGGATTATGGCCCTTTTAGATTAATAACTGATTGTATAGGGTACTGAAAAACAATAAAGAATTTAACGTTTTCTTTGTATACTTTTTTACACTAATTTTATTGTTAAGCATAAATGATAGTATTCATTTTTAAAAAGTCTTTCCTATTTTCTGGCTATTCTTTTTTATGAGAATTTCACACCTACAAAAATACATAAACATGTATATATTCATGTCTAAGATACAGAGGATAATAAATACCTATTTACCTATCAGCCAGACTGCATAAGAAATAGAATATTACCTACATTTTTGAAGTCCCCATGTACCTTTTTCCCTTAATTATTATTCTGAATTTTGTGTTTGTCATTCTCTTGCTTGTTGTTATAGTTTTACAACATATGTCTGTGTCTCTAAAGGAAATATTAAGTTCTGTATGTTTTTGAATTTTATATAAATGATATCGTAATGTATGTTTACTTCCATGACTTGCTTTTTTCAACTTAGTGTTTTTGGGGGGGCGGGTCATTCATTTTTATTGCTATATAATATTCCATTATCTGAACATACCACAGTTTATCTATTCTAATATTGTTGGACATTTGACTTTTTGTTTGTCTCTTTTTATTTTTGCTATTGCAAACAATGCTGCTGTAAACATTTTATATCTAGGAGTAAAATTACTTGGTCATGTAGTATGAATATCTTTATCTTTACAAAGTAATATCAAGTTATATTCTAAAGTGGCTGTACAATTTATGCTCATGTCAGCACTACATGAGTTTCATTTGTTCAACATAATTTCTGATACTTGTTAATTTCAGACTTTTTAATTTTGCTAGTCTAGTGGATTTTAAATGACATCTTTCTGTAGTTTCCATTAAGACTACTGTTATTTTTATCTTTGTTCTTCTGTATGTAATGTTGTTTTCTCTGGCTGTTTTTAAAGTTTTCATCACTAATTTTAAGTAATTTATGATGTACGTAGTACTTTTTTTTTATATTTCTTCTGCTTGGGGTTAATGCATCTGTTAGTTTATGGTTTTCATTAAATTTGGAAAATTTTTGCTATTCTTCAAATATTTTTTCTGTCCCTCTGTTCTCTCCTATCCTTCTAGAATTCCAACAGTATGTGTGTTAGACTAACTTGAGTTGTGTCATAGCATACTTGAGTTGTGCCACAGCGCTGTCCATTTTTGTTGTTAGTCTTTTCTCTCTCTGTGTGTTTCATGTTAAATAGTTTGAATTGCTGTGTCCTCAAGTTCATTATTCTTTTCTTGTACAGTATATAATTTCCTATTAATCCCATCTAGTGTATTTTTCACACACACCTTGTGTTTTTTTTGTTTGTTTGTTTGTTTGTTTGCATGGGCAGGCTCCGGGAATCGAACTCGGGTCTTCGGCATAGCAGGTGAGCGCACATTGTATTTTTAATCTTTAGAAGTTCCATTTGTTTCTATTTAACATGCTTACGCTTTCCGCTACTATTTTGAACATATGGAATATATTTGTAATAGCTATTTTTATGTCCTTGTCCATCAATTCTATCTGTATCATTTCTGTCTATATCTATTAATTGATTTTTCTCCTCATTATTGGTTCATATTTTCCCTCTTTGTATGCCTGGTAAGTTTTTATTGGATGCCAGTCATGTGTATTTTACATTGTTGGATGCTATGTATATTTGTTTGTTGGTTTGTTTTGTATTTCTTTAAATATATTTGAGCTTTGTTCTGTAACATAATTAAATGACTTGGAAACAGTTTCCAGGCTCTTAAGCTTTGTTAGTTTAGATCCAGAACAGCCTTTAATCTAGAGCTAATACCCTTCTGAGTACTCTCCTCTATGACTGGTCTATTGTGAAATTTCTCCACTGTGACTATTGGAAAGGTAAGCTATTGTGAGCCCTGTGAACCGTGTTTGAGCTCTTAAATGTTACTGCCTGCTCCTTTCTGGTGGTTCTTTCCCCAGCCTTGATAATTTCCCCACATGCATGTAATGATTAGTTTTCAACTGAAGACTCAAAGGGGAACCTTCTGTACATCTGTGGAATTTTCTTCTCCCCTGTAGCTCCTTCCTCTCCCATACAGTGCCCTGTGAATTTTACCTTGGCTTTCCTAAATTATCAACCCAGAGAGACTTGCAGGCTCTTTCTGGGTTCTTCCTTGTGTTACAGCCTGGAAACTCCATGTAGTAAGCTGGGAAAATTGTAGGGCTTTTTTTTCCCCCTTCTGTCAAGAATCATTGTCTCACATGGGCTCTTGTCAAATGTCTGAAAAAAACACTGTTTGTCTAGAGTTTTAGTTAGTTAAGATGGGCAAGATGAATTCTGTCCCTGTTACTCCATTTTGGCCAATGTGGAAATCTAGTCATGTTTGAATTTACATTTCTTAAATACTAAAAAAAGGTTATGTATGTTGGGCTCATCCCTAATTGCTCTTTATGAAAACCTTGTTTCATGCTGTTTGTCTATTTCATATTAGGTTGTTGTCACTTTCTTACTGATTTCTTCAAGGAATTTTTTGTAGATTGTGGATACTAATCAATTTTTGGGGGGAGGTGGGAGCTGGGAATCGAACCCAGGTCTCCCGCATGGCAGGTGAGAATTCTACCACTGAACTACCCTTGCACCCTCTCCAATCCATTTTTAATGCAATTTGATTGAGATATATTCACACACCATATAAGCCATCCAAAGTATACAATAAATGGCTCATAGTATCATCACTTATTTGTGCATGCATCACAATAATCAATTTTAGAACTTTTTCATTACTCAAAAAAAAAAAGAGAAGAAAACTCAAAGCATCCTATACCCCTTATTCCTCCCCATTGTTGACCTCTACTATTGGGGTAATGAAAGAATATTAAGATATTACTGTTAACTATAGTCCATAGTTTGCAATAGGTGCTTTTCACCCATATACCACTCTATTAGCCAACTGGTCTATTTTTTACTATTAGTCAGCACTTCTCAGTTTATGGCTTATTCTTTCTACTCCTTGGTGAAGCACAAATTTTAAATTCCCCTCCAACTTTAATATATATATATATATATATATATATATATATATATATAGTGTAAATTATATATATATGTAAGTTGTCATTTTGACAGTTTTTAAGTGTACAATTCAGTGGCATTAAGTACATTCACAATTTCGTGCAACCGTCACCACTGTATTATCATCCCAAACAGAAACTGCCCATTAAGCAATAACTCCCCATCCCCCTCTCTTCAGCCCCTGCTAACCTTTAATCTACTTTCTGTTTCTCTGAGTTGCCTATTCTAAATATTTTCTGTAAGTAGAATCATACAGTATTTGTCCTTTTGTGTCTGGCTTTCTTTCTTTCACTGTTTTCAAAATTCATCCATGTTGCAGCATGTATCAGAACTTCATTCCTTTTTCTGGCTGAATAATATTCCATTACATACACATACACACACACACACTGTTTATCCATTCATCTGTTGAAGGACACTTGGGTTGTTTCCACCTTTCGGCTATGTGAATAATGCTATCAGCATTGGTGTACAAAGATCTGAGTCCTTGTGTTCAGTATTTTGGGCTGTATGCCTAGGAATAGGATTGCTGGGTCATTTGTTAGTTGTATGTTTTACTCTTTGAGAAACTACATAGCTGTTTTCTGTGGTGGCTGCAGCATTTTATGTTCCCAACAGCACAAGAATTCCACTTTTGCCACCTCCTCACCAGTCCCTATTTGCATATTTTTAAATATCAGTCATCCTAATGATATCTCACTGTGGTTTGATTTGCCTTTCTCTAAAGGCTAATGTTCACGTGCTTATTATATATTTCATTTTTTTTCCTTTGGGGAAATGTCTGTTCAAGACCTTGCCCATTTTAAAATTTATTGTTGACTTGTAAGAGTTCTTGATATATTCTCTATTAAACTCTTATCAGTATAGTATTTCCAGATGTTTTCTCCCATTCTGTAAGTTGTCTTTTCACTTTCTTGACAATGCCCTTTGGTGCACAAAAGTTTTTTATTTTGAGGAAGTCCAATTTATTTTTTCTTTTGTTGCTTGTGCTTTTGGTATCAAGTCTAAGAATCCATTGTGAAATACAAGTTCCTGAGTTTTACTCTGTTTTCTTCTAAGAGTTTTATGGGCTTAGCTATTATATTGTTGATCCATTTTGAGTTAATCTTTGTATGTGGTGTGGCATAGGGGTGTGTTTTAGCGAGGGTTCTCTAGAGAAACAAAATCAGCAGGAGATATCTGTAAATATAAAATTTATAAGTGTCTCACTTAATCGTGGGGATGTAGAGTCCAATGTCTATAGGTCAGGCCATGAGCTGGCAGCTCCAATGAAGGTCCTCAATGAACTCTTAGAAGAGGCTGGCTGGCTGAAGCAGGAAGAATGATTGTCTCTTCTGAATCCTCCTTAAAAGCCTTTTTGTGATTAGATTGTCACTAATTGCAGAAAACACTCCCCTTAGTAGCAGCCAACGTGATCATGATTTAAGTCTATGAAATGTCCTCATAGCAGCCAACAGGCCAGTGCTTGCCCGACCAGACAACCGGGCACCATCACCTAGCCAAGTTGCCACATGAACCTGACCATGATAGGGTACAGTTTCATTCTTTAGCCCATGGGTGTACAGTTTCCCTGACACCATTTGCTTAAGAGACTATTCTTTCCCCATTGGGTAGACCTGACACCCTTGTCCAAAATCAGTTGACCTTAGATGTGTATTTAGTTTTTTTTTCTAATTCACTTTCTCCCATCTTTTCTTGCTTTAGGAAATTGCCTTGGAATTTTACCATTTGTATTTAAAATATAATGTTAGTATCTTCACCTCAAGTTGATAATACTGGAAATCTTTAAGCTACCCACTTTGTACCTTTGTGCTGTAATCATCTAGTATTCTAGTTTTAGCTTGAAATATTTAACCTTACAAAGTAGACTTTATTATTATTGTTTTTACAGATAATTATTTATTTAGATTTACCCACATGTTAACCAGTTTTTTAAAATATTAGTGACAGTTGCAGGTTTATAGAAAAGTCATGCAGTAAATACAGAGTTCCCATATACCACCTTATTATTAACACCTTGAATTAGTGTTAACCAGTTTCTTTATTCACCATTTTCTTGCTTTTCAGACCTTCCATCTGGAATAATTTTCCTTTCTGAAGTACGTCCTTTGAATGCTCCTTAAGTGACAGTCTGCTGATAGTGAAACCTTCATTTTTGCATATCAAAAATTTTTAAATTCACCTTCTTTGAAGTTAATTTTCTGTATATACAATTCTAAGCGGATAGTTACTTTTTCTCAGCACTTTGAAGATAATATTCTCCTGTCTTTTGACTTCTGTTATTGCTGTGGAGAAGTCTGTTGTCATTCCAAATGTTATTCCTTTGTATGTAATGTATGTTTCTGGCTGCTTTTGCTGGTGATGATAGTGTTAATTAAATTTTTTAACTTTGAAGATAATTGTTGATTTTTTGCTACAACCTGTAGATTCACATGGAGTATTAAAAAATAATAGAAATCCCATATGTCCTTTATCCAGTTTCCCCCAATGATAAAGTCTTGCAAAATCATAGTATAATATCACAGCCTGGATATTGACATTAACGCAATGAAGACAGAACATTTCCATCACTCCAAAGATCCCTTATGTTGCCCTTTTATAGCCACACCCACTTCCCTCTTATTCCACTGCCCCCTTAACCCCTGGCAACCACTAACCTCTGTTTCTATAATTTTTTCTTTTAAGAATGTTATACAAATGGAATCATTCAGTGTCTAACCTTTTGGGATTGGCTTTTTTCACTGTCCATAATTCTTGTGATTTATCCAGGTTGTTGTGTATATCGATAATTCATTCCTTTTTATGGCTAAGAATTATTCTATGGTATAGATAACCACAGTTGGTTTAACCATCTATTGAAGGACATATCGGTGGTTTCCATTTTGGGGCTATAATGAATAAAGCTTCTATGGGTTTGTGTGTGAATTTAAGTCTTTTTCTCCGGGGTAAATGCCAGGAGTGCAGTTGCTGGGATGTATGATAATTACATGTTTAGATTTTTATGAAACTGCCAAACTTTTCCAGAGTAGCTTTTTTGTTTCCTAGGCTTCTTAAAGCAAATACCATGAAATGGGTCAGGTTAGACAATGGGGCTTTATAAGCTTATAATTTTGAGGCTAAGAAAATGTCCAAGTCAAAGCATCACCAAGCGATGCTTTCTTCCTGAAGACCTGCTGCCAGCAATCCTTGTCTCCTCTGCCAGCAGATGTGGTTGCATCTGCTGGTCTCTCCCGTCTCTTTCAGGTTTCATTGCCTTCAGGAAATGCTTCCATGGCTTTCTCTTTCTCTCTCTATCTCTCTATTCATTCCATTTACAAAGTACTCCTGTAAGAGGATTAAGACCATCTTGAGTGAGGTGGGTCACAACTGAAGTAGCCTTGTCAAAAGGTCCTACCTACATATTAAAAAAAAAAAAAAGTCCTACTTACAGTGCGTCTGCACCCACAGGAATGATTAAATTTAAGAATATGCTTTTCTGAGGGTACATACAGCTCCAAACTACCACAGTGGCTGTAATAGTTTACATTCCCACCAGCAATTCATGAGTGATCTAGTTTCTCCACATCCTTGCCAGTGTTTTGTGTTGCTACTATTTTTTTCCCTTCAGTTTACTCTTTGTGTTGGACAGTTCTGTGGTTTTGGTTTTGGTTTTCGTCTGGTAACCTATATACAACCTAAAATCCATCTTATCCACTTCCAAATTTACAATTCAGTGATGTTAATTGCATTCATAAAGTTGTGTTCAGCCCATTGCCAACACTTCCATCATCCCAAACTGAAACTGCATCAATTAAATATTAGGTCCCCATTCCCCATCCCCACATTACTATTTTTTTAATTTTACCTATTTGGATAGGTGTATAGAGATATCTCCTGGTTTCAATACGCATTTTCCTAATTGTAATGACGTTAAACATCTCACGCCATCTGCATATCCTATACAGTGAAATATCTCTTCATGTCTTTGGCTACTTTCTAAATGTATTGCTTATTTGTTTTTACTGTTGAGTTTGAGAATTCAATATCTAGGTTCAGCTAGTATTCTAGAGACTAGTTCTTTGTTGGATATGTTGTTTGCAAATATTTTCTCTCATTGTGTAACTTAATCTTTTCATCATCTGGACAGGTTCTTTCATAGAGCAAAAGTTTTTTTTGCTTTTCTTTTTTTAAAGCAGTTTTATTCACACACCATATAGTTCATCGAGAGTGTACAATCAGTGACTCTCAGTGTAACCGTAGAGTTGTGCATTCATCAGCACAATCAATTTTAGGACATTTCATTACTTTAAAAAAATAATAATCCCATACGTCTCTCCCCCCGCCACCCCACCATTATTGATCGTTAGCATTGGTATGGTACCTTTGTTACAATTGAAGAAAGAATGTTAAAATATTATTGTTAACTATAGTCCATAGTTTGCCTTAGGTGCATTTTCCCCCATAATCCATCCTATATCCTTGTAATAATGAAGTACATTTGTTCTAGTTCATAGAAGAACATTCTTACATTTGTACTATTAACCACAGTCACCATCCACCACAGAATTCACTGTTAAGTAGTCACATGTTTTATCCTCTGGTTTTCCTTCTAAGTGGCATACGCAATCCTGAACATCTTTTAAAGAACTCTGCCTAGCCTTAGATCCTGAAGTTTTTCTCTTTTTTTCTAAAAATTTTATGGTTTCACATTTAAGTCTGTGATTCATTTGTGTGTGTGTGATTCATTTTGAGTTGTTTTGAGTAAGGTGTGATACTTAAGGGTTTTTTTTTTCCTTTCTTCTGTGGGTGTCCACTTGCTCTAGCACAGTTTGTTGAAAAACCTTGGCTCCTTTTAAAGTTTTTCTTTATCTTTGGTGTTCTAGAGTTTCATTATGATTGGTCTAAATTCGAATTCCCTTTATTATACTTGGTTTATAATTTCCTATATTTGATGGCTTCATGTTTTCTATTATTCTGGAAGCCTCTCCCCTATTTTTTCTCTTCTTTCCTTTTACAACCCCAATCAGTTTTGTTAGGCCTTCTTCTGTTCTTTGTATCTTAACTTTCATATCTTTGAGCTGTTGCATTTTGAGTAATTTCTTCAAGTCCATATCCCAGGCTACCCATTTTTTCTTTCTTCATCTGCCCCTAATCTGCTATTTAACCTACCCACTGAATTTTTTTTTCAAATTTGCCTTGTTATTTTTGGTTTTCTTTTGTTCCTTGCTCTTTTACTTCTATTCTGTCCTATTTGATAGTTATTTTATATTACTTTTGATAATTCCAACATCTTAATTTCTTGAGAACTTAAACCTTTACTTTTGTTTTATTTTCTGGTGACTTTTGCACATGGTGATTTCTTTCCTTGTGCATTTATGATTATCTTCGTTTCTTTTTAAAATTTATTTATTTATTTATTTTTACATGGGCAGGCACCGGGAACTGAACCCGAGTCTCCAGCACAGCAGGCGAGAGCTCTGCCTGCTGAGCCACCATGGCCCGCCCTACCTTCATTTCTTGACGTGGGCTTTCCACTTGTCCATGCATACTGTACTTCTGAACCCTAGGCCTTTGTGAGAGTTGACAAAAGATCAGGGTAGACATACATTATTAAGGTTTGCCATCCCAACTATTACAGATCTGGTGAAAAGGCCTACAGGTGCTTTTTCTAGACTAGTCTTTCTCCAAGGGTGAGCACTTGCATTATCTAGTCTTATATGGAGATCTTAGATTCTCCCCAACTCTTTCAGACCCAAACTCTAGTCTCCATCAACACTGTGGTTTGAGGCCCTTAGGCTATTCAAGGCTGTTCTGGCTGGTAGTCTGCTTACAATTCTGTTAGTATATTTTTGATCTTGAGGAATTTCCTTGTCTTATAATCTCAGTAATACATTTAAAAGTATGTATTAGAGGAAGCCAGGCATGTTGCACTAGGAAAAAAATGAAAGTATGTATGATTGCTGTAATTTATCTGCCATGTCTTCAATTCAGCCAGCCAGTCCACCATACAACTAAAAGCAGAGATCGCTCCATTATTGTACATAATTCTTGGCCATCAATATAAAACAATTTTAATGACATTACGTAAGAAACTAACACCCTGAACATAGAAAATAAATATTGGCCACACAGAAGGTTCTAAAATTGGTCTGAAAGACTGAATGAACAAGAGAGAAATGATGGTTGTATGTGATAGGAGCAGTGAGAAGAAATAACCCACTGACAAATGAAACTTGAATTTAATAGGTTCCATGGGAAAAATAAAAGTAGTAAAAGTTTCTGAACATAGCATTTCAAGGAAAAGCTATCCTTATTGCAAATGCAGATATTTTAATATGAGAAGCTAGTTTTAACAACAATGTGTGTATAGAGAAACAATGAATTATATTAATGAGGAAGTGATTTTAATGGTGACGACATCTCTTTAAGTGTTCATCAAGTGTCCTTGATTGGATACAGGTCAGTCTTGGCCCTTGGTTGCTCTGTTTCTTCTGTTTTGACTCTGTAGCTTTTAGGTGAATTCGTCAAATCAGGCTCCAGTGGTACATACCTCTGATTTTTTCTGAATCTGAAAAAAATTGAATGAGCTGTAGGTAGTCATGTTTTGTTGTCGCTGTTTAAATGGTTGTGTTCATACTAACACTGTTCATTAATTATAACTTTGCTGTAAAAAACTGATCTCTCTTACCAGTTGAATTTCCAAAGATCTTGATCAGAACTCTTGTTAAAGGCTAAAAGTGGAGAAACTTTAAATAAGCTCAGCAATTATGCTCACACTAACGTCTTTTAATAAATGGGTTGTTTTTTAATTACTGAAAGGCATATTTCATATCTGTGTTTTCCACTTAAAAATTTTTACCCTCAAGTTTGACATTTCTTGCTCATTTAGATTGAGTTGCAAAGAATGCATTATAGATAGTAAAGTTTAAATCGCAGAAACCTTCCTTCTGGTTGCTGTCGCTATGAAACCATGTTTCGATGGAAAATTTTAGAGACACTTATTCTTAGTGTTGTTAAATGATAGACTATGGAGATCCCCTTACTTTAAAAAGAAAGAAATTTCTTTTAAAGCAAGTAATCTTGTTACTTCTCTTACTAATGGGCCAATCTTTATTCCTACCCTGTCTACCTACACAGGACTAATTAAGCTTAATTAATTTTGCTAGGGGCTATGCCAAGAATTAACAATTTTATGTTTTATCTCTTTTCCTATTCCTTGTTTATTGAATGGGTAGATGAACAGAGTTTTTATGTGAGAGATGCTTTATGTGCCATTAAAATGTTATGTTGCTGTTATTTATTTTGCCTAGGACATTAGGAAGCTTGATACACAAAGGATTACAAACATGTTAAAATGCTAGCAAGAAAGCTTGTATAAAACAAGAAGTTAGAAAAGTACCACCTGTCTGCTTTGTTGCCATGAATCTAGAAGAAGATCTCAATGACCTCTGGATCCTGGAAAAGAGTAAAGTTTTGTTTCCTTGAAAGACTTCTTAGTCTGGTGGAAAGAGAGCTTGGGATTCTTTTTTTTTTTGATGGACAAATCTTCACACACATACATTCCATAAATGGTGGACAATAATGGCCCACAATATCATCACATGTAATGTAAAAGTAATTCACCATGATTACTTTTACAACATTTGCAGCACTCCAGAAAAAGAAAAAGAAAAAACCCAAATGGGTGGAGACACACCTCCACCTAATCCAGTTTAACAACCACTCTTGATTAAATCACATCTCCAGGGATATGATCAAATTACAGTTTCAAACATACATTACCGAATAGGGATTAGAAGAAACGGCTGCCTTTACAAAATGGGATTAGGATTAAAACATGGCTTTTCTAGGGTACATACATCATTTCAAACCAGCACAGTCTCCCAGGTATGTTACAGGGATTCAGACTATTAGACAAGAGGATTGTTTTAGTTTCCTGGCTGCTAAAATAAATACCATGCAATGGGTTGGCTTAAACTATGGTAATTTATTGACTCACAGTTTTGAAGCCAGGAGAAGTCCAAAATTAAGGTGTCATAGAGGCAATGCTTTCTCCCAGAAGACAGGCATTCTGGACATGACTGCTGGCAACCCTTAGTTCTTGGCTTTTCTGTCACATGGCAATGCACATGGTGCCCCCTCCTGACTTCTCTAGGTTCTGTTGACTTC
>PVIY010026150.1:0-35764 GCA_004026745.1 Myrmecophaga tridactyla
TTTTTATTTCTTACTTTCTATACTTCAAGCTGAAGATTTTCTAGTGACCTAATTTCTAACTCCTTAATTCTTTCCTTCTAATTTAACGTTAATTATTTTGTGAGTTTAATTTTTTAATATGACATTATCTTTAGTTATATTTTTCAAATCTGGAATATCCATTTGATTCTTTTAAAAATAGAGTATACTTTTTGCTAAAATCTTTATCTCTACAACTATTTATTTAAAATTTTAATCATAGTCCAAAAATATTTATATCTAATAGCACCAATATCTGGATCACTAGTTCATTATTTTCTATTTCCTGAAATTTCTTTCTGTTTTCAGTCATTTGTCTTTATTTCTTGGGTGTTTTATAATTTCTGATTGAAAGATGGACAATATATGGAATTATTAGAAGCTGTGAGTAATATGATTTTCCTCCAGAGAAGTTTTAGTTTTCTACTGGGAATCCTATATAGATTATGAATATATCACCTTGACATGATCAAATCTGGTTCATTTTTTATTTGCCCATATTTCCAGAGCATAGCATCTATCAGATCTTGCTTCTGCCATGGTAGTAACTACACTTAATTTTTGTCTCCCTTGCACCTTGAGATTTCTGCATAAATTTTTAGCATCTCAGCAATTTTTTTTTCTTTAGCGGCCTTTTGCTCCATTCATGTTTGGCTTAAGAGGTAGTAAAATAATTCAAGAAGAAATTTCATGCGCAGTATTGAATTTACTTCTGTGTTTCCTTTCCTTCTAAGATCTTTGCTCTTTCAGACCTGGCTGTTTTGGTAGCGCTGAATGTCAAGTTTTATTCTTCAACTCAGTGAAACTTCCATCAGTTCTAGGTCATAAATTGTTAGATTTTATGACTAAGAAAAATTTAGAAATGACATGGGGAAAGAACAAATCATCTCAATTTGATTTTCTCTCTGGAATTTGGTCCCTCTGAACTCCAGTTCCTCTATTGATCTTTAATTCTTCCAATTAAAAAACTTATCTGGCTTTTAAAGTTGTTCTCCATGGAATGATTCTTCTGATATCAGCTGCTAGATTTCAACCAGTAGCATGACTATTTTGGTAGTCAAAGCAATATGAGTAGAACTATCCATCCTTCAAAGACGAAATGCCAAATTATCTTCAATACTGCCTGAAAGAGACCAACTAGACCTAAAGAAACATGCTTTTGGTTGATGTGAAGCATGTTAATGTTTGGAAATATAAATAACTTGAAAAAAGATAAAATGATAAGCCAATATCAGCAAGCCTACTGAATAAAGTGTGTCTTCAATTTAGGGGCTTGAACTCAAAGCTACCTCACTTGACCTTGGATAATAAATACCATGCATAACATACTTGACCTTGGATAATAAATACCATGCATAACATACCTGTATTTTATGTGTTTTGGGGAATTAGTTTCCCCCAAACACATACATGGTTGTGTATGTTTTGTGCGTAGTTACGTCTCTTTTCAGTCATAATCTTAATGCCTCAGGATTAAATTTAGCTTTAGCAAGGAGAATTTCACAGAGAAGTTATATTTTAAATACGTGGATTTTGATGGTCACTTAAAAATGGGATTACAATACAAGTTTATCTACTCACACTAAATATTGGACACACTGAAATTTTCAGAGTCTCATTTTCCCAATTTGTAACATTAATCATTGTCAATATCATGGCACATGGTAAACAATCAGTAAAATTTACCTTCCCTTCTCACTCTTCTTTTAGCATCACCTGTTAACGATTAGAGGATTATTATATATTGACATCACTCTGTTACTTATTTCTTCTATCCTTCTAACTTTTTTTTTTTCAGTCTATGTGGTTTGAATATGGGTGAGGTTGAGTGGTAGAACTGAATTAGAAAGGTAAAGGGAGTTTATGCCATGGGAATGTACTCCATCAAAATTCTAATGAATCCAGTAGTCTCTTCTCTGAATGCAGCCCAAACAGCATTCATTATCTTTACCATCCAAGAGGGTCATCAATGGCCCTAGAAGCTAAAGAAGTGAAAGCAGTGATCTCTAGTACAACAGAAGTTGTGGGAGAAGGCTCATCAGCCTATGGAGACCTTGCAATGATGCAAATATGGAACAAGCGCAGGGTAAGAATTCAGTGGCATAAGGTGCAGATCTGTGGTGGCCCCATTGTGATGGGGTGAGTGTGATGTGCGAATACAGTGGCAGAGGTTCTGAGGCTTAGCCAAGCCACATGTGTGTGAGGAAACAAAGGAAATTGAACATTTCATTTCACTGGCTTTGTCCAGGCCAGTGAGAGTCATTTTGCTCAAACGTCTGTGGAACCACTGAAGGGTCAAAGAGCCAGTCTATCAGGGGATTCCCAGGGCTGGAAAAAGAAATAGACTGAATAGCAAATGCATGGAGGGATAATAGTAAAGATGGCTTTCTTGTGATGAGACAAATCTCTTAAGGAAAGTCTCCAGCTTGAGGAGAGAATGGTTTGAAAGAAATAAAGAGCTTAACTGAATCCAACAGGAGCATACTTGCAAAACCTCCAAATCTTCAGATTTTTGAAAAGCTAACTGCTTATTATTATTTTTGAACAGTGATATATGCCTTCTTAAAAAGGGTTTATAATTCTTGCTGTTATAGAAAAGTAGAGTGTGGTCCATCAGCTTATTGCTCTGCCATCCTGACTTAATCATATAATGTCAGAGATATTGCAAGGAAATCCATTATATTTTGGGGAAGATCATGGAATAATAAACAAATGAACAACTTTGTACCTTGGGCAAAAGTCAAGCGGAAGAAAGCAGATTTTTCCCTTTGCCTCTGCCTTTTTCACCCCCATCATTTCCTAAATGTATGCAAAGTGAGTGGATGGGGAGATTGCAATAGAAGTTATATATTTAGAATCCAAGAAAGCTCCTGATGAAGACTCATGAAGTTTTATCTAAAAAAAAGGGGGGGTTTAGACAGACTTAAGTATAGCATATAAATTTCAAATTTGCACAGACACTGTAAGCAAAATGCAATGATTAATGGTATAAAATTTTCAAGTGCTGGACAGTGTAGGTAAAAGGGAACACTGTGATGAACACTATATCTGTTTCAATTGTGGTGCTTTTCCTTTATTTTGTGTACTAGGCCCTAATTGCCATATTGGATCATACAGATCTGAACGCAAGTGTAAATGTTCCAAAGGACTTCGGAAGAGTAACCTTCACAAATAGACACTATTTCTTAGGAGAAGAGGGTGGGTCCAGTTATTTCCTAGCATTTATATATCTCCCTTCTCTCAGTATCAGTAATAATATAGTCATAGAGCCTGAAAGGCTGTGGGATCTCCTCCAGACCACTTTCCTCTTTTAATAGGTAAGAAGCTGATGGGGGGAGGTCAAATGACTTCCTAAATGTCCTAAGCTATGGGACAAGACTAAGACCAATACCGGGTCCCCTTCTCTCCATCTACTGGGTGCTCCTGGGTGTTGATACCTGTCCTTCTCTATTGCACTAAGAATCTGAACCTGTATTTACCCCCTTCAGATGGTAATCTGGTTTCATGGTCAGATATTTAGAGGAAATCAGCAGGCATCTTCTTCATTGGTGAGCAGATGGATTAATGCAAATCCATTTCTCCTGTAGAAAAAGTAAGGCAACATTGTTCAGGGAGAAAGGGGAAAAAATTGCATTAATTTGGGAGCCAGGCATACTTAGATTTGAATATGGCTCCTCTGTTGTTAGCTTTAGATTATAATGAAGATTAAAGCATGTGACAAAAACCTGTCTTGCATATGTGAGTGCCCTAGACTCAGAGTGCCTCAGGATGAGGACTGTATTTTACTAATCTTTGTATCCCCAGTGCTGGACCCGGTGCCTGACGGTGGTTGGTGCTTGGTAAGTGTTCACTGAACTGAACTCAACTGGGAAAACATTCAGAGTGCACCGGGATCCTGCTGACGGCAGATTGGTAGTGCTGTCTTCAGAGATTGAGAGCTATAAGAATCATAGCTTTGTTTTACTATTTACCTTTGCAGTCTTAAAGGGGTGCTAGGGCTTTAGGGGAAATAAAGCAGCAGTGACCTGGAATACAATTGCATGCTGAATAGTCATCAGATTTGGTGAACCCAATGAGCCTGATCTTTGCAATGGCTTTGGAAAGTGGGTGGGATAGAATCTTTATTTTATGTGGTTTCCAAGGTGCTCATTGCCAGAACAGTTAATTTAACTGGCATTCAGAGTCAGGCAGCTCTATTGTAATCCCAGAAGGACCAATTAGATCATGCCCTTCATGGTGTAAGGTGGAACACCCGCTCTCTGGGAGCTGCAATTCCACGGGTGGGTGTATCAATCTAAACTGAGTTTCCAAGGTTCAGGAATCCAATTTTGCCGGGCTTATGTTCTTGCTTTGCTTTGCTTCAGAATGGAAGCTGGTTTTGTCGGTCAAATAGAGGATGAAAATGATTTAGGTCTGGATTTCATGCCACTTTTCCTTCTAGACGAGAAGATTGTTTCAGAAATCGCATGTTCAATGTGTGTCAGAAATGCTTCAAAACATGGAGAAAAATGACCCCTTTCAGTTCGTAGTACAAAGAATGGATAATAACAATAACTATCTGTTGAGTGCTTAACTCTCTATGAGGTGCTTTATATTTATCTCATTTAATTTAATTTTTAAAACAGTATCACGAAGTAGTTATTATTACATCTGTTTTACAGGTGATAATATTGAGGAAGTAGTAAAACTGGAATTTTAATCCTGGTTTTTTGACTCCAGAGCCATTGCTCTTTTCACCAGGGGTTTGCCTTTTGCCAGAATAAAGAATATTTTTATTTCATGCTTCTAACTATTCAGTTTTACACTGCTTTAATGTAGCCTGGTGTCAAGAGATGGTTGTGAACAATGTTAAGCAGCGATAATTCTTGGTTTGTTTATTTTGTCAATTACAAAGGACTCCAAAGTACAATTTTGAATGCCATACTGAAGTTCCACGAGGGTAGAAGCAACATATCTTTTCATTTCCCATTTATTATTCATGCGTAACACAGGGACTCTAGATCTTCAATTAGTTCAGTGTGAATAGATCTTCTGACTGAAAGAAAGAGAAGAATAAGTGTTAAAAGACAGAGGTCAACTGAAAACTGCTGTGACTTTTTCCTATAGATGATAAAGACTTGTGTTCCTGATTTCATTGAAAGAGATACTAACCTAGGCTTAAGAAGGGCATCATGGGTGAGAGGGAACGTATCAAATAGGCATGGTCTTACAACCGAAGAATTTTTACCTGAGAAAAAATGATTAGTTAATAAATTATTTTTTCCTAAACATCTCTTGTATATTTTCCATCATCCCAGCCATCATCTCAGTCTAGGGCCACCATCATCTTTCACTGGGATTGCCAAGTCTCTTATCTGGTCCTTGTGATCCTTACCCCACTGGGAACCATGTAAAACTTGCCACGTTCTTGTGCTGTTTAACCTCTCAGTGGTTCTCCATCACCTTACAGAGTGAAGTGTAGCTCCTTGGTTAACAATCAGGGCTACACATGACCTGGGCTGAGCCTACATCTCCAGCTTCACCTCCCCCATTCTCTGCCATACAACCTATTTCTCAGCCATATTTTTGCTTTCAAACCATCCCAAATTTGCCTCAGTTCTCCCAATCATTTTCTCAACACACACTTTCAATCAACACACTCTCCTAATTTATATTTCCCGACTTGTTCATTTATACCTACAGGCTCAGAAGGCACATTTTATACAGGTGATAGGTTAACCAAATGTTTTGCCACTGTATTATAAGAATTTCCAGTTCTCCAGTATCTGGCATCAGTTTCCTTATCACCTACCACTCAAATGTTAAGCCAATGGCACATATATTTGATATTGTTATGATAGCATCCTACTTCAAGCTACCACCTATTGTATTAAAATTAAGTTAAATGCTATCAATCCTAACAAGTAAACCTTGTAATTCAATATGCAACACAATTGAAGTTAGTTATTATCCACTTAAGGTACAATGAATGCTAAATTTGTCATGTTGGGAGAGGCAAAATAGGGGAAGGGTCTTTTCTACACAGTTATTCCAATCATACGAGACAGGTTCTATCAACTTTACCCCGAGGCTTCCACAGTCATTCCAGGTAGCTCTAGGCAATCTGCAGAGGAGAAAAAAAGTATGTGCAGGATTATGTGGCCAGTTTTTCTGGACTAAGCCAAGAAGAGGAGTACATCACTTCCTCCTACTTTTCTTGGCAAGAATTTAGTCACATGGCTCCACCTAGATTGGAAAAGGGGCTGGAAAATGGAGTTGCTGGGTAGCTGATTTTCAACAACTTTCCATTATGGAACAGTACATGAATTATTGCTAGATAGCCAGCAGTCTCTGTCAAAATGTGGCTAAAAGCACTTTATTAGCCTGCATGTTTATTAATTCTCTAAATCATTGAATACAGAAGGGTTCTTAAGATGGTCTTTTAGAATTAAATGAGTATGTACTCTGTTCCATGACTTGGACATTTTCTCGACTCTGTATAAGTTAATTATTGTCATCTTTGGCAGATTCAGCCCACTCTCCATGCCATCCTTCTTGCAGCATACATAGCTTTCAGATAAATTAGTGAAAAGAGAAAGTATCAGGAGTTTCCTATTATAAGGTTAGTGTCTTAGTTTTCCACAGCTGCCATGACAAAGTACTACAAACTGCATGAGATTTATTGTCTCACAGTTTTGGAGGCATCGGGTATCGGCAGATCCATGCGTCATTTGAATTCCAAAGGGGAGAATCTGATCCTTGCCTCTCCTAGCTTCTGGTAGTTTGCCGGCAATCCATGCTATTTTCTGCCTCAGTTGTCACATGGGACTCTCTCTTCTGTCTCTCTTTGTATATGTGTCCAAATCTTCTCGTAAGGATTCCAGTCATATTGGATTAAGGGCCCACTTTACTCCAGAATGACCTCGTTTTAACTTGCTTTATTCCATCTGTAATGACCCTGTTTCCAAATAAGGTCACACACTGAGGTTATGGGGTTTGGGGTCTCAACTTATCTTTTTGGGGGGAGGCACAATTCACTCTGTAAGATGTTACATATGTTTGATTTTTACTTGAAACTAATTCATAGAAACATATTGTGAAAATCTCACAAAGGCTGTGAGTCACAAGAAGTCCTAGAAAGTTTTAGTTTCATAATTTGCAACCTATTTTTTTTTATGTCATTGATATTTAATGGTTAAACACCCAAGGAAAATCACAATGGTTTTTTTCAAGGGACTGTTAGGAACATTAAATAGTTCTACATCCTAGACACTAAGATAAGTAAATTATATTTAATAACCCAATTAAACCTCTCAAAAACCATGTGAGATGGGGTTCTACCATACAGAGAGATTAAGCAATTTCCCCAAGATTATATAACTAGTTCTGGAGCCAGAAGTGAAACCCAGGTTTCACTCATTTCAAAAATAGTTTGGGGGCACCCTTCTCATGTCAGGCTTCCACTTAGATGATCGAGGATTGTCTGGCTCCTAAATGTGTATTTCTTACTTTTCACACTAATTCCAAAGGAATGTGGAAATGTAAAATTTTCAACTCTGTTTCATTTCTTTTGGGTTGTAAACCATCCAATTCTTGCCTGAACATATCTTGTTCTTTCAATAAAATAATAAAAGCAGCTAGTAATAACCAACACACCATACAACTTTTTCCTTTTCAAATTCTTACTCTCTAGTTACTGGCTCAAGTAGGCACTTGAGGCACTTGTTTGCCTTCCAAGTTATCAAAGATGATATTTTAAACAAAAGATTTGTCACTGCATAATACAATCCAGTGTACTTTTTTTTTCTAGGCTAATGCTAGTTTTCTTGTTACTTGACATTAGCCCACTAAGCCAGTTGCAAATATTTTAGATTTTTTTTAAACGTACACTTCAAGGTACCCATTTGTATAATTCTTGTTTCTGAAGACGTAATATTAGTGCCACATAAATTCCACAGATAATCTATACATTGATTCATTAGGAGCAGAATAGAAAGAGTGCTGGATAAGGAACCAGAGAATTTGAGTTTAAGTTCCAATCTTCTACCCACTCAATGGCTCACTTTGGATTACATTTAACTTAACTTAACTTAACTCCTTTGGATTACATTTTCCTCATTGGAAAATGAGATTTTGGGTCGAAATATTTCTCAGGTCCCTCTCAACCCTAATAGTCTATGATTTTTTTGGTAATAATTTAAAAATAAGTTTAAATAATAAAATAAGCAGTGTTGTTTTTATGCCAAGTCTAAAAAAGGAAGAAGAAAAACATGCTAAGCACATATGCAAGGTAGTAGAATACAAATTTAGAGAAAGGCACAAGACCTTCATATGAATTCTGAATAATGTAAGGGCTCATGTACCAAAATAGTTCCTTGAGTGATGGTTTTGTTTCTGTTATAACTGAGGAACAATTTTTAAAATACTTACCTACAACCTCCTTACAACAATTGCCCCATTTATCTGCTCCCAATTTAATAAAACTTCTTCATGAAGTTTTCTATGCCCCCTCTCTTTACTTTCTTCTCCACTGTTCAGTATACTTTGTCCAAGCTTTCACTCTCACCTCTCCAGTGAGGGGCATAATATGTTAATGTGGGGAGTTATATTGATTATACTTTTTTGTGTGTGAAATAAACTCCGCTATTTTTGGAATGATCATTCTATGATCAATTTAAGTACATATGTAATGTATTGATGCATTAGGTTTTCTAATATTTTGTTTAGGATTTTTGTATCTATGTTCTTGAGAGATATTGGTTTTGTATAATTTATTATTATTATTTACTCACCTCTTTCTGTTTTTGGTCACAGGATAATGCTAGCTTCATAAAATAATCTGTGAAAATTTTCCTGTCATTCTATTTTGTGATAGAGTTTATGTAGAGTTAGAATTATTTCTTCCTCAAAGAAAGACTACACCAGTGAAATCTTGATCTGGAGTTTTCTTTGGGAATAGGTTTTTAATTACAAATTTATTTTTAAAAATATATAGATATAGAGCTATTCAGGTTTCTATTTCTTCTTGAATAAATTTTGGTAATTTGTGTCTTTCAAGGAACATGTCCATTTCATCTAAGTTGTCAAATTTACTGAAATAAAATTGTTCATAATATTCCATTGTCTTTGTTAAAATGAGAGTAAAACATATAGTGATATCCTATTTTTCATTACTTATATTGGTAATTGTGTCATCTGTATCTTTCTGGCAAGAAATTTATCATTGTTTTTGAGCTTTTCAAAGAGCAGTTTTGGCTTCCTATTTTTAAAAATTTTATTGATGCTTGTTGTTCTTTATATTTTCTTTCTTCAGCTTAATCTGGTATTAATTTGGTCTTATTTTTCTGGCTCCTTGAGGTGGATTCTTAGTTAATTGAATTTAGACCTTTTTTTTTTTTTCCAGGATTAAGTATTTAATGTTATAAATCCTTCTCTAAGTTTATTTTAGGTCCTCCTCAAATATTTAGCTATGCTATGTTCCGTTTTAATAAAGTTCCAAATATTTTAACAATCTTTTAACTCTTTCCTGTCCTTCATTCATTTCTACATTTTCATGTTGATCATTTTTTTGCAGCTCAAAATCCTTTTCGATACTTATTTTAGCATGAGTCTGAGGGTGATGAATCTGTTCAATTTATGTTTGGCTGAAAATGTCTTTATTTTACCATCATTTGATGGATTTTTTTCACTAGATACAGAATTTTATGTTGAGAGTTATTATTTTTTTAGCACTTTACAAGGATTATTTCATTGTTTCTGTTAGCAAATCTTCTTCTCAGACTTGTTATTTCTCTGAAAATAGCATGTCTATTTTCTCTGGCTATTTTTATAATTTCATCTTGTCTTTGTATTTCAGTTTACTCTGATGTGCCCAAATGTGGTTTTTGTTTTACTCGTGTTTGGGCTATACAACCCAATAAGTTGCATCCATGTATAATCCCCCTCTGCCTGAGTATGAATAGAACCTGTGACTTGTTCCTAACTAATGGAACAAGGAAAGATAACAGGATGTCACTCTCTTGATTAGGTCACATGGCAAAGATGATGGGATGCCATGCCTATAAGTATGTTACATTATATGAGATTTCATCTTGGCAGATTGGAGCAAGAGATTCTCCCTAGCTGGCTTTGAAGAAGTAAGCTGTCATATTGTGTGTGTCCTTGATGGGGGGTGGAGGTTGGGGGTGTCTGTAGGAGGGGTCATAGGTTCAGGTGTCAACTTGGCCAGGTGATGGTTCCCAGTTGTTCTGTTGCTGTGGACTTAAATCATGAGCATGTGAAATTCATCTATGGCTGATTACATCTGTTGTCAGCTAAGGGGTGTGCCTTCTGCAATGTGTGAGGTTTAAAAGGAGAGGTCAGATGAGAGAGAAGGAGCTCTGCACAGCCCAGCACAACACAGCTCAGACCTAGCCCTTTGGAGATGCAGGAAGGAATCATCCCAGGAAAAGCTGTTTGAACCAGAAGCTAGGAGGGAAGACCAGCAGACATCACTGTATGCCTTCCCATGTGATAGTGACAGCCAGAGGAAAGCCAGCTGCCTGTCCTCTGAAGAACTGTAAATTTGTAACTAAATAAATCCACTTTATGAAAACCAATCTATTTCTGGTGCATTGTATTCTGGCAGCATTAGCAAACTAAAACAGAGGGCTAGGTGAAAAGGAAATGCAGTCAGCCTCAAAAGGTATAAGTGGATTTCTTTTGGATCACACAGTGTTGGGTCTCTCTTTTTTGGTGATATAAAATCTCTTTGGTTTGTTTATGCTACTTATATATACTACGGGTATTTATATGGTGGAATTAAAATCTACCATTCTGCTCTTTGTTCCATGTATACTTTATTTGTATTCTTTTTTGGCCTCTTTTAGGTTGAAAAGATTTTGTGATGGCATTTTGTTTCTATTATTGGTTTATTTTTAAAAATAAAGATATAAGCTATTTCTTGGGGATTGGAGATACACATTCTCTTATATATAGTTCCATTTATTAATTATGGTGTAAAAAATCTTTGCATTCATTTCGACACAAAATATGATACTTAAAACTCATAAGTTAGTTTTTAGAAAAACTTTACTTTTGTAACTGAACCTATAAAAATGGACAGCTTTAATGGCGAAGCTAGGCCTGCACGTAATTATGCCTGAGTCACCCCCAGAGAGACTCTTGTTGCTCAGATATGGCCTCTCTCTTTAAGCCAACTTTGCAAATAAACTTACTACCCTCCCTTCTATGTGGGAACTGACTTCCAGATGTGAGCTTGGTCCTGCCATTGCAGGATTGAGAATGCCTTCTTGACCAAAAGGGGGAAAAGAAGTGGAACTATTGTTTCAGTGGTTAAGAGATTTCCAATAGAGTTGAGAGGTTATTCTGGAGGTTACTCTTATGCAAGCTTTAGCCAGATATTTCAAACCACCACAGTATACCAGGCCCCAACCAATAGTATCCCTGAAAACCCGAGGGAATGCCCTGGGCTCTATCTAAGTCAAAGTCTTTCTGGGTAAGTTTATTTTTTCAGAAACTTAAAGCCTCCAGATTGATACTGGGCCAAATAAGTCCTGCAACCAGAGGAAACTGTCTCTCCAAGAACATCAACCAGTTTTGTTCCTCTACCCCAGAAGGTCAACACCCCCTTTCCAGCATGAAGAAGTTAAAATGGTCATTGCCCACATATTCCTGAAGATTGAGAAAAGATCAAATGAGAGGGAGGAGGTGTAACTGAGAAAGTAGGTTTTAACAAATGTCTGTGACTATGGACTCATTATATAGATGTTTCCTTTTAGTGTCTAGTGTTTTAGAATAGCCTGAAGGGAATACCTGAAGTTGTTGAACTGTAACCCAGTAGCCCTGATCTTTAATAATAATTGTATAACCATATTGCCAAAAAAAAAAAAAAAAGTCAATTGCCTGTGTTTGTATGGATCTACTTCTGGATGTTATGTTTTGTTCCACTGATAAATATACATATGTATATATGTATATATCTCTATAGTACTACACCATCTTAGTTAACCTACCTTTATTGTAAGTCTTAAAATTGGGTGGGCTGCACTACTAGTGGTCAGTAAGTGGTAGAGGTAAAGGGTATGGTATGTTTTGGTTTTTCCTTTTTATTTAGTTTTTCTGGAGTGATACAAATATTCCAAAAATGGTCATGGTGATGAATGCACAACTATGTGATGACACCCTAAACCACTGATTGTATACTTTGGAGGGATTGTATGGTGCATGAAGATATCTCAAGAAAATTACGTTAAGAAAAAAACAAACAAACAAAATTCTAAAAAACTCCAAAGACAAAAAAAGGACAGCTTTGGAAATTCTTAAATGAGAACTTAATTATAAGATTCAAACATGTGTTTAGAAAAACAAAAAATGCCTAAGTACCAATTAATATAGGTGATAAAAGTTTCCTACATCTGCAAGAATTCATGAGGGAACATGTTTAGTGTCTGTAAAGTTAACACATTCCTTTTTTAGCTTTGATGTTATTTATTACTTGTGCTGGTCATTCCTTTGTTTAGATCCATGTTTCCATCTGATATAATTATCCTTCTAAATGAAGGACTTCTTTTAATATTTCTTATAGTACCTATCGGCTGGTGTTTATTCTTTCACATTTTCTATGTCTTAATTGTCTACTTTGTGCTTCATTTTTGAAAGAGTAGAAAAAAAGAAATTTATAATTACCATTTTAATGTTCTTATCTACTAATTTGACTATTTGTGTCAAGTTGAATCTATTTTAATCAATCAATTTATTGCCTTATTGGTTGCATTTTCTTTTTCCTATTTCTATTTTCTATTTATTGGAAAATTTCCAATAAATTTTCATTGGAACCCAGGCATTGTGACTTTTACCTTGTGTGGCTCAGGATATATTTGTATACCTTTAAATATTCTTTAACATTGTTCTGGGACATGTTTAACTCATGTCAAAATAGTTTGATCTTTTCCAGGTCTTGCTTTTAAGATTTGTTAGCTAGCATTGGAGAAGCGCTGAATTTGGGCTATTTGTTCTTCACTATTGAGGCAAGAACTTCTGTGTCCTCTATCCCATGCCCCATGAGTCTTGAGGTTTTCCAGCCTGACTGGTGGTGACAGGCACTGTTCCAGGCCTTGTGTGAACATCAGGAACCATTATGCCTAACCGTTCCAGGTTGTTCTTTTCCAGTCTCAAGTAGTTTCTAACATGCATGCCCTGATCAATTTTTACATGAATGTTCAAGAGGTGCCATTTGCAAATCCCTGGAGTTACTTCTCTGAGCAATTCTCTCTTCTTTGGTACTATGTCCAGTAGAAGAGAGAATTCTTCTTCTCTTCCTTTTTATTTATAAATAAAATGTATAAAGAGAGAAAGAGAGTAGTAGAACACTAGCTGTCTTGATCTCCTTGGAATCACAGCGCCATCTCAACTTGGAGAGTCTGTCAGGCTCTGCTTGGGTTACCCTCCCTGGGCTGCAGCCTGAAAAGTCTCAAGTCTGTATATTGGGAGAACACAGGACTCATTAGTTATTTCCCATCTCTTAGTAATCACAACATAGGACTCATTAGTTATTTCCCATCTCTTAGTAATCACTGCATTTCATTGTTTGTGTCCAGTGTCTTGTAATCTATTCTTTCATGTATTTTGTCTATTCTTGGTAGTTTCAGGCAAGAGGGTAAATCTAGTTCCTATTTGTCCATCTTGGTTGTAAGTGGAATCTCCCTATCAGCTTACGATATATGCCTCTCAAACATTATTTAGTTTTTGTCCTACAGTTTACAATATGCATTTTTAATTAGTCACTATCATCAAATTTTATTATAGCCCTTTGTTTGTAATGTAAAGCTTTATTTGGGTATATTCCCGAATTCTCCCTCCCAGCTTTCGTGCTATTGCTGTTTTATGTTTTATTTTTACCTATGCTATTAACACACGATCCATTGGTGCTATTTTTGCTTTAGATAGTCAATGATCTTTTAGAACATTTAAAATCAGAAAAAAATAATTTTTTATTTGTTTTCATTCAAGCC
Source organism: Myrmecophaga tridactyla (assembly GCA_004026745.1). Taxonomy (NCBI): domain Eukaryota; kingdom Metazoa; phylum Chordata; class Mammalia; order Pilosa; family Myrmecophagidae; genus Myrmecophaga; species Myrmecophaga tridactyla. The sequence goes on from PVIY010026150.1 coordinate 14,010, forward strand.
TTTCAACTCTCTTTCATTTCTTTATTTAGATCCGAGTTTCTGTTTGAAAACATTCCTTTAATAGTTCTTGTTGATAAGGTATGGGGACAATAAATTTTCTCAGCTTGATTTGTCTCAATAAGACCTGTATTTCTCTTTCATTTCAAAATATGTTTTCATTGGGTATGGAATTCAGGGTTAACAGCTTTTCTTTTTTCTCTCAGCACGTTAGTGATCTTAATCTATTGTTACCTGGCTTGTACAATTTCTGAGCAGAAGTCTATTGTAATTCTTATCTTTGTTTGTCATGTGTTTTTTTACCCTGGACTTTTTTCAAAATTTTTTCCTTAGCTTTGATTTTTAGCGGTTTAGATAAGATATGTTTACTTCTGTTTCTTAGGTTTGTTTATCTGTCTTTTCTTTTTTTAGCATTTATAGTGTTGGGGTTTCTTTGAGCTTCTTGGTTCTACAGCTTGGATGTCTTTAATTTTGGAACATCCTTTGCTGTTATCTTCTAAAATATTACTTTTGCTCTCATACTCTCTGTATTTTCCATCTGTTATTCTAACTATGCCTATGTTATATCATTTTATATTGTCCCACAACTCTTCGATGCTGTTTTCGTTTTTTGTCACTGATTTCTCTTTGCGTGTCAGTTTGGTTTCTTTCAGTTGCTGTACCTTCAAGTCACTGAATCTTTACTCAAATTGCCTTGGATCTACTGATGAACCTGCCAGAGGCATTATTTATTGCTGTTTCTATTTTCTTGCCAAGCAATTCTTATAGTTTCCATCTCTCTTCTGAAACTTCCCATCTGTGCATACATGCTGTCCACTTTTTCCACTAGCATTTTTAACACATTAATCATAGTTTTTGAAATCCCTGTATGATAGTTCCAACATCTGGGTCACTGGTAATATCTGAGTTTAATTCTATTGCTTACTTTGTATCTTGACTCGTGTGTGTGTGTGTGTGTGTATGTATGCTGAATTTTTAAGTGGCTCGCAATTTTTGGAAATCTTGCATTGGGCAGTAGAGTATGAGCTAATAGGACATATGCCTGGAAATGAATAAACCGTTTTCTTTCCTAGTCCTTTGGTGTGGGCAATTTAGTTAATCTAATCAACAGTGGAGATTGGTTTGGATTTTATTGTTGATATGGTCACCTTTAGTGAACCGCATGTTTGTTCAGAGTAGGGCTGACTTACTGGAGCATTTTTCTTAATGTCTGTTCCACCTTCAGCTCTAGGTCTTCTATCTGCATCTGTACCTCCAAGAAGATCTCTCTCCATGATCTTATTTTCTTCTCGGCAGGGAACTGCACTTATTAATCAGTACTTCCTACGCTAGTGGATGGGGGAAGATGAAGACATTCTCTGCTGTTCTGGTTCAGTCAGACTCAGGTAGGTACTCTGTCCCTGCATCTCAGCGGCAGGACCTTCTCGGTGATTTTACCCCTCCCCCAGAAGTAGGGACCTTTAACATTCTGAATTTAGGATATTTTTTGGCTCCACTCCCAGGTGCAATGGGACTTCTTTTGTGCCCTGGGGGTGACAGAGTTATCTGCTCTTCTTCCAATGGTGTAGAAGGGAGATTATTTTGTAAAGGAGATTGGAGAGAGATCCAGGAAAGCCTGGTGACTTCCCTCTACTGACTGTTTTCCTCTTCACCCAGCCTGTGCCCACAGGAAATGCTGTCTCCTGTCTCTTGTTCTGCTCTCAGTCTTTCCTGTGATTACCTAGAGAAGTTGAAATGAAAGAACCTGTGAGTGGGTGTGATTTCCTCCTTTGTTTTTTAGCTTCCAGGGACTCCCTACTCTCAGGCTGGCTCACACTTGGCCTTTAGCAATGTGATAAAAAAAAATTAGCTGAATTCTTACCAGATTTTATGGCCATCCCCTTTCTCCTTGGTGACACCTCTTTCTCCTTAGTATCTGAGTTGGTGTCCCTTTGACTTCAGCTCGCTATTAGATGCAAAAAAAGTTATTTTGCAGATTATATGTCTTTTTTATTGTAAAGTATAGAGTGATACTCTATCCAGCCTTCTACATTCAAAGTGGAAGCCATTGGTCTGCCCTTGTATTTCTGATTTCTAGGAGCTCATTTTGTTCTCTGCAATTGTTCTTTCTGCACCTCCTGTTCTTACAATATGGATGTGATATTTTCTCTTCTCTCTCTGTGGCTATTAATGATACTTTTCCTCCTGTTTGTTTCTTCTGGTTTCTGGATTCCTCATTAGAAACATTTCTCAGATGTCTAGGATTCCTGGAGTGTTTGCTTGTGATTAAGAATGACAGGCTAACAATCTGTCTGGTAGGTCCGAAAGCATGGGCATAGCTGGTCAACTTTGGTATTCATTCAAGGGTGGTCTGGGAGAGTTTGACAAGGAACCCCTGATGTCAGTCTCTTTAGATCTTTCTTCTTTGGCAAGTCAGTTTCCCCAGAGAAGATTCTTTCCAGGTTCATGCATTATATATAGTAAATGCATTTACTATATTATATATAGTAAAAATATATCTGTCTGCCAGCTTCCTAGAAGCTGAGTGGAGGAGGGGTCTGCTTTGTTCCAGACTCTTACATTTAAATTTTATAATTTTTATAATTATATTTATAATTATAATTTTATAATTTTTATAGAGTCTTTATGAATATTTTTCTGGAATAATATTCCACATTCTTTCTTTATTGCTCCCTTCCCAAAGCTAGGAAATTGATACTTATTTAAAATGCCAAAATAAACTTAAAAGTTTAATTAAACTGTGCAATATGGCCTTGCTCCTATTTTCTTATCAGCTTCCTGGGAGTGCAATTATTAGACTTTCAATCTCTAGTGAAAGCCTTATACATGCTGCTCCTTTAAAGCTATGTGGCTGAATGTAGGCACACAACAGCTCCAGGTTTATGGAAGAATAAAAATTATGAAGAGGCCAATTAGCCAAAGCTCAGCCTTCATCTTCTTTTGTGCTGGGCAAATGGAAGAACCTTGCTTTGCTTTTGCATCTGTAATCATATCCAGCTCATTAAGCATTTTCTTTTTCTCTTGAGAGAGCGTCTATCAAATAAGAGATGGGGCTCATCTGTACCTACAACAAGCAATGACATAGAGTCAGAGAGGAAAGGCATCCAGAGAGCAGGTGGCAGTCTAAACTGAGAAGATTTAAGTGGTGGTTGTGCAGTAGAGGCTTGAGGAGGGAACACTCATCTTCATCTTCATCATCATCATTTGCATTTGCACGCGACTTTGCATTTGGCCAAGCTTTCTTACATCTTGTGAATCCTCACAATGGGTTGCAAGCCAGGAACAACAAATTTTACCGTACCCATTTAACAGTGGGGAACTTTGAGGCGCAAGAATGAAGGGACTTTCCTAAGGCAACAGTGCTTCTTAGTGGCTTTAATAGAGATCCCACGTCTCAGGACTCCTGACAGTATAGCCCTTGGTTGGAACTAACCTGAATTAAAGAAATGTAGTTTCGTAAACATTCAGGTATATGTTAGAATTTGGAATGGGTTAATGTAGAGTTAACAAAGAAATCCTTGGGGGCCTCGTTGAATTAGCATATCCATCCTTTACCTGAAAATACATGGTTCTAAGGTATATATGACCAGTCTATACCCTCTGCAATCTTGTCTATGTTACTGATTTCTTCATCATAAATGTTACAGATAAATTTGCTCTCCTCTACCACTCTGAATTAACATAAATTCTGAATGACTAATATCAAAGGAACAGATTTTTATTATAAAGTATATGAGATAGGTATTACTCAGCAGTAAAATGGAATGAAGTTCGAATATATATGGCAACATGGATGAACGTTGAATGTCATGTTGAGTGAAATAAGCCAGACACAAAAAATATTGTATGATCTCATTGATATGAAATAATTGGAATAAGCAAATTCACAGAGTCAGAAACTAGAACATAGCTCACCAGGGGCAGGGGTGGGGTAAGGGAATGGAAAGTTAATGCTTAATTGGTGCTGAATTTCCATTTGAGGTGACAGAAAAATTTTGGTAAATGAATGATGGGGATGGTAACACAACACTGTGGACATAATTAATACCACTGAATTATGTATTTAACAGACACAGTACACACTTAAGCATTAGTACAATACTGTTTTTTAGTTTTTTGTTTTTTTTTTTCACATGGGCAGGCACTGATAATCGAACCTGGGTCTCTGGCATGGCAGGCAACAACTCTGCCACTGAGCCACTGTGGCCCACCCTGAATTATATATTTGAATGTAGTTAAAAAGGGAAATTTTAGGTTGTATATGTTACCAGAATATATATATTTTTAAAGCAACAAAATAGATGGATGTAAAAAGTTATAGAAGGGTTGGGTGGGCCACGGTGGCTCAGCAGGTAAGAACACTTGCCTGCTGTGCCCGAGTACCCAGGTTCGATTCCTGGTGCCTGCTCAACTAAAAAAAAAAAAAGTTGTAGAAGTCTTGTTGGAGGTGAATTTTATCGGTTGTGGTGAGATTGGCTAAGTTTTTATAGTTTTATAAGATTCTTAATGGTTTTCTTATCAGATGCATCTTCATACAAAGCAAGAATTTGCTTTTCACTCTGTTAAAATGACAGTGTTTTCTTGGATTATTACTTGCTCTTAGTGAGAAGCTATAAAAGGTTTTTAATCATCTGAGTAATCTGCCTAGATGACAAAGATTCTATGTCTTTTCAGACCAATATACTTATTGATATGTATGTTGACCATCTCCTTCCTTACTGTTTTAGGCAATACCTCTTCACTTTAAAAAAAAATGTGTCTTTAAAAGCATGTGAATGCCTCTATTTACTTTTTTGTTTTTTCTTACATACCGGGAATTGAACCTGGGTCTCTGGCATGGCAGGAGAGAATTCTGCCTGCTGAGCCACCGTCACACTGCCCTCCTCTATTCATCTTTACACTTTTTGTCACCTTGATTAAATAAATTCAATTAAATAAATTAAATTAATTAAAATAAATTAAATAAATAAACAACAACAACAAGAAAAGCAACAATCTTAGGACATATAACACAAACAGAGGATCGTAGTGTAAACTATAGACTATAGCTAATAGAAAATCAAAATATTTTTTCATTAGTCATAACAAAGTTACCACAGTAATGCAAGGTGAGAATAATTGGGGGGGGGGGTAAGTGGGAACTCTATATATTCTTAATGATTTTTCTGTAAAGATACAATTTTCCAATAAAAATTATATTAAATATATAAAAGAAGTGGCTGAAACAGTAAGCAGCTATGGAGCATTTTTTTTTACTTCCTTGTTTTTTCAGTTTTGAAGAATTAATACAGTTTGGAGGTGTATTCCAACCCTAGGCAGGAAGTCAAGAAAGCAGTGTCCTGGCCCCTCCAGTGTGACCTTGAACAGGGAATTCTCGCCTTTGAGCTTCAGGAACCTTGTGACCTCCAATCTCCCTTGCAGCTCTAATGTTCTATGCTAAGGTTTCCCTCGACTCACCATCACCTCTCATCAACATTGCTTGCTTTTTAATAATGTGGTGCATATTTATCTCCATGCACGCACGACAGACCTCTTTGGTTGCACTCGATTAGACTCTTCATTTGAACCTCTTAAAAAAAAAGCCTAGATAGGAGCCTCTTAGCATTCCAGCAGGGTTGTCTGTGGTAATGCGTTAGAGGATATAGGTGCCACTTGTGTGCAAAGAGCTTGAAAAATGACCAGACAGAGCCAAGCTTGCAGTGTTTGTTGTCAGCCGCGCTAGCAGGATAATAAATCAACCTGTCTCACGTCAAGGGTCAGTTCGTTTGATGTTTAAAGTGTTATGGCCAATCTAATCAGGTTGGGCATACTTCATTCATTTGTAAGCTGCCGGTGCCATTACGATGCCAAGATTACTGTGAGGTTGTGTTCTCTAACCTGATGACTTTGGGGGCCTTAGAACCAGGTAGGTATGAAAAAAAATTTTTCTATAGTTCAGAGAAAGAGCCTCCCTCTGGTATCAGCTTGAAGAAAATCTTGCGTTTGACAATTCAAGGAGAGCTGGTGAGTTACCCAGCTATCTAGCTCAGAGTGTGGAAGACTTTGTTTTAAATACTTCATTTTGGTATTACTCTTGGGATCATAGGAGCAGAGCCCAGAGAAAAATGAAAGTGCTACCTCCTGTTCAAAAAAGCAGGAGAAAGCACCATTAAATGTACTAAAACATAAACTTTTCCTTTTCTTCTGTGATCTCTTTCAACTTGTCTTTGTGCTTTTTATTTACTATCTAATGCCGTTTTTTTTTTTTTCTTGCATGGGCAGGCCCCGGGAATCGAACCCGAATCTCCCGCATGGCAGGTGAGAACTCTGCCTGCTGAGCCATTGTGGCCCGCCCCCAATGCCATTTTAAACAAGGAAAAAAGTTTAAATTGTTAGCATTAATTTTACCGTTTATCTTTTTATGATGCAATGCCAGTTTAAAGTAAAACGTAACAGCATTTAACTCCTATGCAGAATCACTAAATTTACCCAACTTGTATGTGGTTGCTTATCCCAGAAATTGCCTCCAGCCAGTTAGAAATGACAAACCCAAGAAAGATTTATAGTCCTAGCCATGGAGTCAGTCCAAGGTGGTGCTGCCGCAGGTGCAGGGATGCTTGTGAACCTTCACAGGTGCCCAGGGCTCCCACCTGGACATGCGGAAGTTGAGCAGACATTTCCCCTCCCCCACCGGCCTCTCCAACCCACAGCATTCAGGTATTTCCCAAATGTCTTTACCCCTCTGTGCCAGGGCATGCTTCTCACCTGGATCAGGGGTGGGTACGAGGCTGGCTCCTGACGAGACGTGGATGGCCATCAGCTGCGCGGGGACACTGCCAGCAAAGGGTGGATGGACGCTGCCCCACCCACAAGAAGACACCTCCCTGCGCTTGGGCAGAGGTCCTCGCTGAACACCGAGGTCTGCAACCAGCCATTACAGAGTAGGGATGTGGAGGGGAAAGTTCAGAGGCCCAGTGTCCCAGATGATGGGGAGCTGGTGGCTAAGACCTCATCCCAGGTAGGGAGGGAGGGAGCCAAGGTGAGACTCTCTGGGTGAGCTGAGGCGCCAAGCCCCTAGAGTCTGCTCCACGTCTCTTCAGATTTCACTTGAAGAAAACAAGGTCAAGGATAAAATTAAGTTGTTGATGAGTTACAGCAGAGCCTTACACCCTGAGCACAGGGCTCTTCTGAGCACGCGGCACGGCTCTGCAGTGCAGGCCACACACCTGGGAAGCAGACTCTGATCAGTAGGTTCCCAGAGTTCAAGGAAGGAGAGAAGTCAAACAGCAAATTCAAATTTATGGATATGTTTACCTTCTCTAGATTCTCAACTAAGTTGAAGTGAAATAGCTTCAAAAAATTAACAACCCAAAGAAAACAAACATTCTAGAAATGGAAAATAAGTTCTGTATTGTTTGTTTTTTCTTTGTGAAATTAAGGAATGGGAAAGGAAATCACTGTCTTTCCCATTCAGAGATTATTGAATAATGTATATCACAGAAAGTAAGAGAAGAGCTCCAAGTGTGTGTGTGTGTGTGTGTGTGTGTGTGTGCGCGCACGTGGGCACACGTCTGTGTGGCTGAAACACAATGGAAATTTATAGGGTACAATTTAGACTAAAGAAGAGTGGCATCAAATTAAATTCCAGTTTGGAGTGGGGCCTTTGTCTCACAGAGGAAGGGAAAGGGCACGATTAACACACATTGGGGCAGGGGAAGGGGCATGTAGTCCTACAGATTTATACTATATGCTGCTGCCTTCTGCTTGTAGAAACTGATGGGGGAAGAAATCCACATCTAAAATCATGATATTGTACAAGGAATGACTATCAAGAGGGCAGGGGCAGATGTATTTGTTCAGGAAGAAGCCAACAATGGTGGAGGACAAAGAGGTACTTGGCAAAGCTCTGCTGGGTTGGCCTATATGGTAGATAGTCACTGTTGGCTGCCCAAACGCTTTCTTTATCACTCCCATAAAGGCTGGAATGCCATGGTGCTCATCTCCTTAAACTGCTTTGTATGTAAAGGTTGCACCATTCTGAACAGTAAAGTGAAGGGAGAAAATCCTTATCAGAGAGGGGATGATTTTTCCTAAATAGAAATACAGAGTCTCAGAATAAAGTATGTGAATGCAGTTGAAAGGGGGAAGTTTTGGGTCGTGTATGTTACTAGTAGGAAAGTCTGAAGATAAAACATGGGACTGTTTAACACAGTGGACCCCGTTGTGGATGATGGACTGGAGTTAATAGTACAAGAACAAGAATGTTCTTCATGGATTATAACAAATGTATGACACCAATACAAGGTGTTGATAACAGGGTGGTAAAAGCAAAAAATGCACATAATGTAAACTATGGACTATGGTTTATAGTACTATTTTAAAATATTCTTCCATCAATTGTAACAAAGGTACTACACTAAAGCAAAGAGTTGACAATAGGGAGGCATATAGGAACATTTCATTTTTCACATGACTTTTCTGTAAACCTACATCTTCTCTAATTAAAAAATAACAATAATGCTCAAAAAACCCATTATGCTAAGCAAAAAGAACCAGACACAAAGAACTATATATGATATGATCCCATTTTTTACAAAATGTGAATACAAATAAATTTATAGAGATAGAAATAGGTTAGTAGTTAAGTAGTGATAGGGAAGAATAGAGGGGTTGAGTGGTAATTGCTAAGGAGTTTGGAGTTTTTCTTTTTGGAGTAATGAAAATGTTTTACTATTCATTGTGGTGATGAATGCACAAGTCTGGATATACTAAAAGCCACTGATGGTACACTTTGGATGGATTGTAGAGTATGTGAATGTTCTAGTTTGCTAGCTGCTGGAATGCAATATACTAGAAATGCAATGGTTCTTTAAAAAGGGGAATTTAATAAGTGGCAAGTTAACAGTTTTTAGGCCATGGAAATGTCCCAATTAAAGCAAATCTATAGAAATGTCCAATCTAAGGCATCCAAGGAAAGATACCTTGATTCATGAAGGCTGATGAAGTTCAGGGTTTCTCTCTCAGCTGGAAGGGCACATGGTGGACACAGCATCATCTGCTAGTTTCCTCTCCAGCTCCCCGGGAAGCATTTTCCTTCCTCATCTCCAAAAGTCACTGGCTGGTGAATTCTGCTTCGTGGTTCTGCAGTGTTCTCTGTTGTGCCATCTTTCTCTGCTCTTTCTGAATCTTCTGGCTTTCTCTTTTGTCATTCTCTAGCTTTTTCCAAAGTGCTTCTTCTTTTGAAGGATTCCAGGAAAACCAATCTAGACCTACCTAGAATGGGTGGAGACACATCTCCACCTAATCTAGCTTAACAACCACTCTTGATTGAGTCACTTCTCCAGGGAGCTGATAAAGTTTCAAGCATATAGTACTGAATAGGAATTAGAAGAAACGGCTGCCTTTATAAAATGGGATTAGGAATAAAACATGGCTTTTCTAGGGTGCATACATCCTTTCAAACCGGCGCAGTGAATATATTCCAATAAAACTGCTTTTAAAAATGCAAAGTTTCAAAAGAAGAATGCCTTGGGGCCTGTGTGCCAGCTTCCTCCTGCAAAGTTGTCCTCTTGCCTGGAGAAGTGATAGCCACCTTGCAGCCAAGAGGACAATGCCATGTCCTAGGGCTGGCAGAGCATGAAGATAGGAGTCTGGTTCCTTCAGGACATCCTTGAGTGTGCCTCTAGCCCTGGAGAGAACCTTCCTTGGACTTCTTATTTTACAAGAAAAGTAGATCACTGCCTTGATTAAAGCTACAATTTGTTAGGTTTTCTATTACTCACAGGTGGGCATGTCCCTGATAAGTTGCAATGTAACTCCCTGCTAAATCATCAGTCAGTTGATTGCATCTATGGCTGTGTAATCCTTGCAACAACCATCAGACCAGAGCTTGCCTGACCAGACAACTGGGCTTAATAGTTTGGCCAAATTGACACCAGAACTATCACACCAACCTTCCTACATTCTCTCCTGTTTGATTCCAGGTCTAAGGGAAACCACATTTATTTATTTATGTATATATTTATTATATTTAAAAGTGTAACTAATCCGGAAGAAATGGACCTGAATTAAGGCAAGTGCGATTTGGGTTGGCTCCTAAGGAAGTATTTGACAAAAGGGGAAACACAAGGCTGGACCATGCTATGGGCAGAGGAGGCGAATGTCGTCTCACTTCAGGAGCCCTTCAAGGAATTTTGAGCAGGGAACTCTGTGTCCCGCCCACCTCCAAGCAGGGAAAGCCAGGGGACCTCTCAGAGCTGCTTTAGATCTGGTAACGCTTCAGAAGAGTGGCTAAATGTTGACCGGCAAGCTGAATTTTTTATTTGTAGCAACTGAAAAGTACCTCTCCCTAGAGGCATGGGGCAGGGGCTGAAGACCTAATGATTTTATTTTTTTATCGTGGTCATCATGCACAACAATGTCACAATGAGAAAGATTTAATTCATAGGGGAAAAATCTGGCTAAGTGTTTGGAAGCCAACAATAAGCAAGACACACATCATCCAAGGTCTCTTGGTATTTGTAGTCAAATTATATCACTCTTGTTGGTAATGGTTGAGGCTGTACCTTTAATCATGTTGTTTCTTAGGGATTAGCAAGCCCTGCTGCCCAGGCCTTTTGGTTGAAGTTCTGTTGAGAGGCATGTGGCGGAAAGGATCTTCAATGAGGACATTTGGGTTCTAGTTCTCAAGCCTCCACTGATCACTATATCTTAGAGATGTTAGATTCATTCTCTGGGCCTTGGTTTCCTCACTTCAACATTTTATTTTTGGACTAATGATTTGTAAGCTTTCATGAGCTTTTGCATGCCATTGTTCTCAGCTTAACAGGAGAGGGAATCCAAGTAATTGACATGAGTTAAATAGTAAATACTATTAAATAATCTTAGGACATCTGGAGGAACAAAAGTGTCTGGGACTTGTTTCCAAAAGTGCATGTCAGAGCAGAACTATGAATCACATGGTATTGATGCTATAGTATTAAGGGTCAGTCCAGTATTCATGAAAAATAATGGGTTGTTTTATTTTCTTTGCACATATGCATTCTTATTTTGGATCCCTTCAGTGAAATAACCCAACAAAGCCACTCAAATCATTCAAAAGCTATATTTTGAGTGCCAACTATGTGCAGAGTTGCATGCAAAATGATAATTTCTATTATGTATTATGAGAATGGAAACATTCTGTATTTTATACCCCAAACTTTTCAGTCCAGGAATAAAGCTTAGAAATGTGCATAATTTGTTTATATCAATGCGATAGCTGAACTTGAACAGCAATAACCCAGAGCTGCAGAAATAGGGGAGAAAAAGGGTCCCATTGCCACGCTGTAAGATGAGCATCCTATATTGAATTGGTGAAATTCCATCTTCTCACATCTTTCCAAATGCAGCAGAAAGATGCCTTAGAAGGAGGAGTTGAGGTCCTGCAATAAATCATTACATAATATGTGGCACAGTGCTCTTCCCTAATTCCTGATGGGGGATCCTCAGCTATCCATTCATTCCCAGGTAGATGTCACAGTAGCTGAAGGGGCTTCAGGATTTCAAGATAGTCACAGAAAGAAGAAAGAGGGGGGAAGTCACAGGGTGAGGGTGGGAGTGATGATGAATGGTCTGAGGGAGATGAGAAGACAAGACAAAATATTTTTAGAAGGGACAGAAATCAGAAAGCAAAGTGGAATTCTGTCTTTTGTCCGTGGGGTGTTCCCAAATTCCCAGAAACTGTTCCTCCAAGAAGCCAACCATCAATAGTGGATGCTTGTCTGCTGGAAATCTTTCGGACTCAGAGTCCCTGTGAAAAGGAAGAAACCAGGAGTGGAGGCTGCTTCCTTTTCCGACTGTGTGATCTCAGTGAGGTGCAAGCAGAAAGGTATGTGCATTGCAGGAAGCAACCCCCACTGAGAACAGTAGGAGCTGATTAAGAATTCACTCGAAATTTGTTCAGTATCTCACTGGAGGCTACAGGAGCATTGTGCAGGCCCAGCGACTTCTGGTTCAAAATGTGATCAATAGTATGAAATAATGCTCCGGGTCTGTTTATCTCATTAGCTACGAAGAGAGAAAAATAGGCCGGGCTGAAAGCGAAGTCCAGTGTGATGACTCTCCATGCATTTTAGCCAGTAAAAGATGAATTTCAGGACCAGATGCTCTCCTCGAGGCTCCGAGCTATAACCTACACAGTCATTGTCTTCAGGGCAAGGGCACAGAGGGCAGATTTACAGCCAGGGATGGAAGGTAGGAAATAATTCAGGCATTTCTTCCCCTGGGTTTATCAATCATGTCCGTGTGAAACAGTGGTCAGAGGTAAGGGAAATTGAGATTCCTTCTCATCTCTGTGAGGAAGAAGACCAGTGGCCAGACAGAGACACAATCTCAGTGGCAGAGAGCGCCACAGGAGAAAGCAGAGACCAAGGGCATGGAGCAGGACTGAAGGAATCAGCAGATGGCACAGAGGGTTGAGCTGCTGGCCCAGCGTGACCCATGGTGAAAGTTGCAGCTTGTCATTCTCCAGAGGTCTAAGGTCTGCATGGAGTTAAGTTTTAGAAAAAATTTTTTTTGCCATCTAGATGGTGGTTTGGTTTTGGGCTCTATTTTATAAGGTGTTTTTTTCCCTAGTTGAGGATTTGTTTTCTTTAATATAGTTGTTTCCAGTGGGCAGAAATTCAAAAGTGAACTTTTACATTAAATGTTTTAACATTGTATATTCCTATATTTGCCATTGTATCAATGAAACCATAAAATATAAGTTTTAATCTTTTTTTTTAAATTTTCTATGGAAGAAGGGGCCTATGAAGGCAAAAGTGTTAATGCCAGAGAGGGTGACTGAAGCCTGATGATAGCTAGCGATGGCTATTGCAGATGGGGGAAATGGACACACGACAAGTGGGAGATCTGAGTTGGAATGCCAGGTATGATACTTTTCTACGCTAAGAGACTGCATCTGTTACTTAAGCACTCTGTTAAGACAGACCTTCTAGAGTTGTAAGAATTAAATGAGTCTGCATGTATGCATGTGTATGTATGTATGGATAAAGCCCTTGTGTGTAAGAAGCTCTAGGTGAAATGCTGCTTCTTCCTCACCTTTTCTCTTTTCATTAGGTACTTTCTAACACAAGTTTGCAAAGAGCCTTCCTTAACTGGGTTTAGGTATGATGACTTGGGAACATTTTGCATGATGCTTGGGAACATTTTGAATGATGCAGGAAGGTGGTCTAGAAAGAGAAATTTTTCCTCCTTCCACCTCAAGGCTTGAGGACAAGCAATGGGATGGGTGTCTCCCAGTGGTGGGCAATGCTGTGGTGATTTTGTTAAGAGTAAATAGAGTCCCTGCAGGATACCTGACCTATAAGAATTATCCACAGCTTTGCCAATATAAAAAGAGAACCCAAATTGTGTATTTCCTCCCTTAGAATTATCTACAATACAGAGAGATGGCTTGGGAGTACAAGCCACCCCTTGGCATTGGTGCATTGATTAATTCTACAACTATTCTGGGCACTGTGATAAGTTTTAGGGATTCTTGGAAAAATATGATGAAATTTGTGACCTCAAGGAACTTATCATATAGTGATCCTCATGCTAGGGCTTACTTACTTAAAGCAACTCTTCAAAGTGGGAATTTTTACTCCCATCTTGCAGATAGGCAACTGAAGTTCAGAGAAGTTAAGGAATTTACCCAAGGATCCAGGATTTAACTTTGGGTGCTTGAGGGAGTCTGCTAAATTCCTTTGTTCATTTTCCTTGGATGTTCACTGATCACTTCATCACTGTTTTCTTTTAGATTATTAAATGTTTAATAGCTTGAGTTTTTGCACTCCTGAAATGTCTGGCAGTGAAGGTATAACTTAGTTCTTGTCTTTATCTGCATTATAGTTAAGTGAGGATGTCACTCTGCTCATTTTAAATGTTCCAGCAGCACCTTGAATAATCTCAGTTCTAACTTAAGAGGTCTTCATAGAAGTTCCATGGCATTTCAGAGCAAATTATCTTATTATATCAGGATTTTCCCCTTCTCTCCTTTTCTCTTCCCTTGTCTCCTCCTGTCTCCAATTCAACCCATTGATATTTAATTGCAGGAAGAGGAAAATAAGACTCCTAAGAAGGTCAGCTTAACAGTGAAATGTGAATTTACTATTGCTTTCAGTAGCAAAGTAGTAGGGTAGGAATTTCACTAACAATGAAAAACAAAGCCTTAATGAATGTTAGGAAGTGATAATGGCATGCTGTCCTCTGTCACTTAGTGGTAAATAGAAATGTTTTATTTAGGAGGCTCTCCAGTCATCCCATGAAAGCATCAGAGACCAAGGACTTACTGTTCTCAAGGATGTGTTAAGACTTCCATGAACCCCAAGAACTTTTGCCTTTATGGACCCCTTTTTTTTCTCAATAAACATAAAAATGTTCAAACATACATTTTATAACTTCATCGATGCAAAGGTGACTATATTAATATGGCATATTAAAATGCTTTCATCAACCTGAAAGTTCACTGTTTTTTCTAATTTGAAAAGAAACAAAACCATTTTTGTGGGCCTCTAGGTGATTTGTGGCAGTAGAAATTGTCCTTTCTGTGCCGGATGGATAACTTGGCCCTGGCTGTCCAACCCTAAGGAGATGTCTAGGCAGAGGAAATGGGAAATGGATGACAAGGCTTTCAATGATTTACTCAACTCCAAGATTCTGTTCTTCTGGAGCAAGCCTTCAAATAGTTGCTGTGAACTGCCCCTTTCCAATACTTTGTTAAGGTCAACAGTGTCTGGCTTCCCTAAGACTTTCTGGCCCATTAATCTCTCAAATAAATATTAATAATAAAATAATAGTTTTGATATACTGAAGAATAAATTTCCTTTTCTGACAATAGAATTGATGGAATCTTTGCCAAGATATTTTGCCCAAATTTAAAATAGAAATGGTTGGAAATGAATATTATATGGTGCCATCTGGATATTTAATGATATTAATTTGTTTATTTGGCTTACCTTTTATCCATTTATCTACTTCCCTGATCCCAAAAATGTATCACAGTGGGAGAAACAGAATGCCTTAATTGTCTATTAGGTCATATTTGAGAGATAAAATTGGGTCATGTTAGAGAGGTAAAAGTGTTACTCTAAAACATACCAGGTATTTTAGTAGTGAATTTCTTGGATGGGGCCTAAAATGGACCAAACTTATTTAAGGCAGAATTTCTCAATGTTTATGGAATAGTTTGTAAAGCAGGACTCTGGAGCCAAGAGTTCTAACCTCAGTCCATTTGTTACTAGTTAGGTGACCTGTGGTAAGACCCCGGTCAAAGGAAATGTTTTTTAAGAAGCAGTAAAATTTATGATAATACTGGTTCTGGTAGTGTTAGGCTTTAAGTGAGAAAATGTACAAGTACAAGAAATTGCTTTGTGAAAATTAGAATGGATTCATGAACACTATAGGAAGATGGCAAAGTAGGGAGATCCGGAATTCAGTCATTCCACCAGAACAGCTATTAAAAGAGACAGAAGCTGTCTAAAACAAATATTTTGAAACTTTAGAGGCCAGTAGAACACTGTCCAGCTCCAAGGAAAAGGTTGGTAAATTACAGTAAAGATTAGTAAATTGCTCTCTCTGCTTGGTGGTTACCAGTGCCCAGCCCCCATTCTTGCTGCAAGCTGCCGTGGTCCAGCCCCTAGCTAGCTAGCTGATGACAGAAAAGGAAGTACAAATCCTCTTTCCCAAGACCAGAGGGGGTATGGTTAACTGCTGACCACAGCTTTTGATTAGTTACTTCGGACCACTGGGGCCCCGGCTGGGAGGGAGGCCATTGTTTCAACTCATCCCAGACCAAGACCACAGCTGAGGAGACTTAAATATGCTCCACTTCCTCAGGGATGTGAGCGACTGTTAGTTGAAAGTCTATGTTTGCTGGGCAGGCCAAGAGAGCTCAGCTTTGGAGACCCATATAAGAAGCTCTCAGAGCCCTTCCTGATCCCTTCCCCAGGGCAATTTGGAGCTGGTATGTGTCCCCATTCATGGGTCCCTGCCCCTGTTTTGGCTGGGGAAGACTGACTTGGAAAAGTCCTCTCTGGCATGCTCCTCTTCCCAGAATTTGCTGTCCACACCAAAGCAGCTTGAGACAGGGAAAGGAGTATAAGAAATTATAGAGATGGACCATCTTGGGCAAAGGCTTGCCATCTTCAAACACCCAGGAGAGGGAGGTCCAACTCCTGGAAAGCAAAGGGGACAACTGAACTCCTGTAAATAGGGGAACTCCAAATTGGCTAATATGCAGAAACACAGGTTAGGACACAGGTCCAGAAAGATAAGGAAATTCATATTGGGCAGACTTTCCTGATGGGAAGGCTGAAGTTCAAGAAACTCTCTATTACAGCTGATTACAAAATTGAGAAACAGGCATTTCAGAGAATAAATCACAGAATTAACATTTTAAAATATTAAAATAAACAGTGTGCAACTAAACAGTACAAGGCAAATTAAGAAACAGGAAATGATGTCCATCCAAAGGTACAGGATTAAAAAACCCAGAAAACACCAATGAAGAAGAACCAGAATGTGGACATACAAAACAAAACTTTAAAAAAAGGTCTTAAAAATTTTTCAAGGAGACGAAGCAAAACACAGACCAAGAACTAAACGATCCCAGGAAAACAATGAATGTGCAAGATGAGAATCTTAGTAAAGAGTAGAAACTTTTAAAAAGGAACCAAACAGAATTATTGGTGCTAAAACCAAAATAACTGAAAGGAAAACTTCCCAGGAGAGTTTCACTGGCAGACTGGAGCTGGCAGAAGAAAGAACCAGTGAACTCAAAGACAAGAGAAGTGAAATAAGTCTGGCTGAGGAGCAGAAAGACTAAAGCATTATAAAAAGTGAAAATAGGCTAAGAGACCTATGGGGCACCACCAAGCATACCAATATTTGCATTCTGAGAGTCCCAGAAGGAGAAGAAAGAGAGTAAGAGGAAGAAATAGCATTCAAAGATGTAATAATAGAGAATTTCCCAGACTTAGCAAAAGACATGAACATGCACATCCAGGAAGCACTGAGAACACCAAACAGGATAAACAGGAAGAAAAGTACATATTACAAACTGATTACACTATCAAATGCAAAGAATAAGAAGAGAGTTCTATTGCTACAAGAGAAAAGCAATGTTATGTATGAGGGAGATCCACATTAGCTTGAGTGCCAATTTCCCATCGGAAACCATGGAGTCAAGAAGACAGTGGGTTGATATATTTATAGTGCTGAAAGAAAACAACTGCCAGCAAAGAATTGTATACCTGGTGAGACTTTCTTTAAAAAATGAGAGGGATATTAAGACATTTCCAGATAAATAAAAGCTGAGGGACTTATCACCATGACACCTGCCCGAAAAGCAATGTGATAGGGAGTTCTTCAGACTGAAAGGAAAAGGACACTATACAGTGGTTCAAAGCAGCATAAAAAAATAAATGTCTATGATAAAGGTAACCATTTGGGTAATTATAAATGCCATTATTATTGTATGGTATTGTTTGATACATAACTTCACTTGTTACTTCCTACAGGTGCTGAAATACAAATGCATAGAAAGTGACGATAAGTCTATGGTTTTAGACAAAGAATGTACAGAGATATAAGTGGTAACAGGTACAAGAAAGGTGGGAAGACATAGAGGTATAAGAAAAGTATATGTGTATGCAATTGAAATCAAGTTCACGTCACACCAAATCTGATATATATATATATATATATATATATATATATATATATATATATATATATATATTTAGGATATTCAATGCTAGTCCCATGGTAACCACAGGGAAAAGATATGAAAAATATATCCAGAAAGAAAAGAGAGGCACCCAATATGGCACAACACGCACAAAATCAAATAAATATAAAAGTAGGGAGTCATGAAAGAATTGAGGGACCAAAAAGGTCTAAGACACAAATGCTAAGTAGAAAAATGGTAGAAAAAGTCCTGCAGTATCAGTAGTCTCTAAGTGTAAATGGATTAAACTCTGCAGTCAAAAGGCAGAGATTTGCAGAATGGAAAGAAAAGGTGGACTTAATTGTATGTTGTCTGCAAAAGACTCACCTTAAATTCAAAGTTGCAATAGGTGGAAAGTAAAAGGAAGGAAAAATATATCACGCAAGTAGTAACCAAAAGAGAGCTGAGGTAACTACTACTATCAGATAAATTAGACTTTTAATCAAGAACAGTTAACAAGGGACAAAGTCAGTTATTATATACTAATAAAGGAGACAATCCAACAAGAAGAATTGACAATTTTAAGTATATATGCATCTAATGGCAGAGACCCAAAATACATGAAACAAATACTGACAGATTTGAAGGGAGAAATTGAGAGCTCTACATTAATAGTAGGATCATCTCAACTGATGCAGAAAAGGCATTTGACAAAATTCAGCACTGCTTTTTGTTAAAAATACTTAGCACACTAGGAAGGAAACTTCCTCATATATGATAAGTATATATATAAAGAATCCACAGCTAATGTTCTACCTAATAGTGAAAGACAATGTTTTCCCTCTAAGTTCAGGAATAAGACATGAATGCTCAATGTCACCACTGCTATTCAACACTGTACTAAAAGTTCTTGCCAGAGAATTTAGGCAAGAAAAATAAATAAAAGACATTCGAATTGGAAAGGAAGAAGTAAAACATCCTCTATTTGCAGATGATGTGATTGCATACACAGAAAATCCCGAAAAATCCACAGAGCTGATGAATGAATTCAGCGAACAGACAGGATACAAGGTCAACACCCCAAAACAACAGTGTTTCTATACTAAACAATGAAAAATCAGAAGGAGAAATCAAGAAAAAATACATTCACAATAGCATCTAAAATAGTCAAATACCTAGTAATATACCTAACCAAATATGTAAAAGATTCATACACAGAAAACTACCAAATGTTGCTTAAAGAAATAAAATAAGACCTAAATGAAAGGAAGCCCATTCCATGTTCATGGACTGCAAGAGTAAATATTGTCAAGATGTCAATAGTACCCAAAGTGATTCATAGATTCAGCACAATCCTAATTAAAATTCCAGCAACGTTTTTGCAGAAATGGAAAAGCCAATCATCAAATATAGATGGAAGGGTAAGGGCACTGAATAGCCAAAGTAATCTTGAAAAAGAAGAATGAAGTTGGAGTTTTCACCTTTTCAGATCTTAAAACTTATGGCAAAACCACAGAAATCAAGACAGTACGGTATTGTACAAGTACAAACATTAGACAAACAAAATAGAATTGAGAGCTCAGAAATCAATCCTCACATTTATGGCTACTTTGGCAGGGGGCAAACACCACTCAAATAGAAAGAATAGTGTCTTCAAAAAGTGGTGATGGGAAATCTGGATCTCCATTTGCAAAAGAAAAAAAAAGAAAAAGACCACTACACCATATACAAAAATTAATTCAGAATTGATCAGAGACCTAAATATATAAGCTAGAACTGTCAAGCTCCTAGAAGAAAAGATAAGAAAGCATCACCAATGTCTTGTGGTAGTTGGAGGTTTCTTACACTTTACACCCAAAGCATAAGCAACAAAATTTTAAAAATTAGATAAATGGGACCTCATCAAAATTAAAACCTTTTGCGCCTCAAAGAACTTTATCATGAAAGCAAAATGATAACCTATACAATTGATGAAAATATGTAAAAACCCCATATCAGATAAAACCTTAGTA
The DNA here is from genome assembly GCA_004026745.1 of Myrmecophaga tridactyla. NCBI lineage: Eukaryota > Metazoa > Chordata > Mammalia > Pilosa > Myrmecophagidae > Myrmecophaga > Myrmecophaga tridactyla. The sequence continues at coordinate 33,687 of PVIY010026150.1, forward strand.
TCTCGAATATATAAAGAATTATTTCAACTTAAGAGAAAGAAAACTCAATAAAAAATTAGCAAAAGACTTGAATAGACAGCTCTCCAAAGAAGGTACACAGATGGCCAGAAAGCACCTGAAAAATGTTCAACATTACTAGCTATCAAGGAAATGCAAATCAAAACCACAGAGAGACACTATTTCACACCCATTAGAATAGCTGCTACAAAAAAAAAAATTCCTTTTGGGGGAAGCATGTCTTCTTAACTCCTATACCTAAAATAGAGCCTGCCACAAAGTAAGTGCTCAATAAATGTTTGCTTGTCATATAGTCAATAACTATAGTTCATTTCATGGCTAGTGTGGTAGTTAGGTTCAGGTGTCAACTTGGCCAGGTGTCTGGATCTATAGCTGTGGACATGAGCAAATGGTGTGTGGACCTCATCTGTTGCTGATTACATCTGCAGTCGGCTAGGAGGCGTGCCTGCTGCAATGTATGATGTCTGACTTAATTGGCTGGTGCTTAAATGAGAAAGCGCAACGTAGCACAGCCCAAGCAGCTCAGCATAACTCATCTCAGCACTCACAGCTCAGCCCAGGCCTTTGGAGATGCAGAAAGAAATCACCCCAGGGAAAGTTGTTGGAACCCAGAGGCCTGAAGAGAAGGTCAGCAGAGATAGTCCTGTGCCTTCCCACATAAGAAAGAACCTCAGATGAATGTTAGCTGCCTTTCCTCTGAAGAACTAATGAAATAAATCCCCTTTTATTAAAAGCCAATCTGTCTGTGGTGTGTTGCATTCCAGCAGCTAGCAAACTAGAACACCAGGGAATGGAGTGGGAATAGGGAATGGGAAAGTAAGGTTTTAAAATATACAGAGTTCCTTTTTGGAAGGATGACAATGTTTTGGTAACGGATCGTGGTGGTGGTTGACAACATTGTGATTGTAATTAACAGCCCTGAAATATTTATCTGAATATGATTAAAAGGGGAAATATTAGGCTGTATATATGGTAACAGAATAAAACTTAAGAAAAAATATTCATGGTAGTACATTACACAAACACTGAACCCCAAGTTAAACTGTGGACTATAGTTAGTAATAGAATTATAAAAATGTGCTTTCATCAATTGTAACACATTCCACATCAGCGCATGGTGTTAATAATGGTGTGGTATGGGAGCTCTTTATATTATGCATGATTGTTCTGTAAAACCACAATTTCTCTAATAAAGAAAAAAAAGAATAGAATGGATTCAAATCTCATTATCAAATCATCAGTTAGCAGCAATTTGGTAGGTAATTTTCCTGGACCTTTGGCTCTAACAGACTAGTTCACAGCAAAATAGAGAAAGAAGAGCATTGGAATGGTTCTAAATGCAATTAAATAATACGCAAGTTAATATTTTAATTGAAAGAGAAATTAAATTCCATCCTGGGCCTGTATCTCATTGCTCCTTCCTTAATTCAGGTGGGGTGGTGTATTAGTTAGGGTTCTCTAGAGAAACAGAATCAACAGGGAACACTTGCAAATATAAAATTTATAAAAGTGTCTCACGTGACCAGAGGAACACAGAGTCCAAAATCCACAGGGCAGACTGCGAAGCTGACGACTCCGATGGAGGGTCTGGATGAACTCCACAGGAGAGGATCACCAGCCGAAGCAGGAATGGGGCCTCTCTCCTCTGAGTTCTCCTTAAAAGTCTTCCCATGATTAGATTTAGCATCACTAATTGCAGAAGACACTCCCTTTTGGCTGATTACAAATGGATTCAGCTGTGGATGCAGCTGATGTGCTCATGACCCAATCCCGTGAAATGTCCTCACCGCAACAGACAGGCCAGCGCCTGCCCAACCAGACAAACAGGCACCACAACTTGGCCAAGTTGACACATGTCCCCAACCATGACAGTCCACCCCTTGTCAACTTGGCACCCATACATATATCACCTTAAACCATACTTAATTTCCAAATGAGAACAAATAAGCACACATTTTTTCTTTTACCTGACAATACTCAACTGTCCTGCATATAACAGGACACACATTAAATCTCTCCAGAATAGGGTGCAAATCCTTGGGAACATTCATTCTTAAACT